>PVKC010002570.1:0-42799 GCA_004027635.1 Crocidura indochinensis
TTTTTTTCATGTATATACTGGATATTTGTTCCTCTTCTTTGAGGGAGTGTTTGTTTAGTTCTCATCTTTTGCTGGGACTGCTTGTCTTGTTTGCTTTTAATGCCTTAAATTAATATCTTGACTATTATATTATCTCATTGTCCGACATGTGGTCACTTAATATTTTCTCCAAGTATATAAGGATGTCTTATTTTTGGTGTGCTTTGGAGTGCTCTGGTGATATTCAGTGCTTACTTATGGCTCTATTCTTAGAATTACTCCTGGCGGTACTCAGGAGACCATATGTTGTGCTAGAGATCAAATCCAGGTAAGAGGAATTTCCACGTATGAGAATGATTTCTGATATGTAAAAATTTATGAAGGGAATAACAGTATTTTCAATAGTATCTCTAATAGTAACAACACCTAAAAATCAGCTTACAGAACTGAATTTGCCAAGAGGATGAGAGGAGTGGGCCTAGACCTTGCAAATTATGGGTTATAGGAGTGCTGCTAGTGTTCTATTATAAAGAATATTATAAGGTGTTGTGCCTAAATAAAAAATTGGAATAGAAAAAAACAACATGTAACGTTAGAAACCAATATCGATTCATATAAAAATAATGAAAAATAAAACATTTTTAGGACCTTATATTTTTTTCTCTAGACCAATACTTTGTTCTTTACTATTTCCAGTACCTTGGAGTCCCCAGGTAATGACAGGTAATCTATACACTTCCCGGTAAAAGAGGACAATACCTTCTACTAAGTCTCATCAGGGAGTCTTTATCCTCCTCATTGAAGCCTGATTTAAAATGGGTTCCAATAGGACCTGGAACTCTTGTCTGAATTTTTCTTCACAATCCACCTTTTCATACATCAAAAATGTTCCACTCCATTAACTACTCACCGGAATGTTGAGTATTTGAGGAATGGGCTATAATTCTCAAGGTTTAAGAAAGACGCATTTAATTTTGACCGCAGAATAAGGAATGCTGACAACACTTAACTACAAGGCCTCTGAACAACTCCATGACCCTGGGGCACAAGGACAACTTGATAGTTTTTTTAATCTAAATTTCAATCTATAACACTAGTACTTGAAGGTTGAACTTCTAACTTTTAATGTTATAAGTTCTTTCTGGTTACCTGCATATCATGACAATGTTATTGAAATTATTTAATATAACTGAAATATAATATTTATATCAAATAATATTGATGAAACACAATAATTTTTATCATTAGATTAATTTGTATGCTGTTGTGGAAAAGGCAATTTAGATAAATGGTTAAGAATAAAGATTACAGCCTGAGTAGCCGGAACAACAAAAAAAGGTTGTAAAGGATACATGCTGTAGTCAAGGCTCATAAAACCGTGACATTATACAGGTAATGTGGGCTTTTCCTATAGAAGAAATAACAAGAGCAAAGCTTACAGCAAAAAAAAAAAATCAATAGTAGATGTCCCCAAGTGCTTCCAGCTCTGTTCCAAATGCCTTCTATAAACAGCTACTCCTTTATTCTAGTTGGAAACCATTGTTACCCTATTTTACAAATGATAAAACTGAGACATACAATGTTTAAGTGGCCTCTACAAGACAACACAGTTAGAGTTAGAAAAATACTCAGGAGTGTAGACTGAATCTGTATTTTTTTGATACTTACATTATTCCATAATCATCAACCAAAGTGTAGAGTGTGCAAAAAAAGATAATAAGGAATTAAGTTGGTGATACTTAATAGCCCAAGTTATGGATATTAAAAAACTCTGAATGTAAAAAATATTTTGAAGGGGCAGTAGCGGTGGCACAGCAGTAGGGTGTTTGCCTTGCATGCCAGCTGACCTAGGATGGACCATGGTTGGATCCCCCCAGCATCCCATATGGTCCCCCAAGCCAGGAGTGATTTCTGAGCACAAAGCCAGCACAGAGCCTGAGCATCACCGAGTGTGGCTCAAAAAACAAAAAATATTTTGAAGTCATTATGGGAAATAAAATATTTGAATAACAGGGGATATGATTCATGTTTTAGGAGAAATTGTCGGTATAACAGGAGAAGGAAAAGACTGCAGGGATATGAATATGAATTGGAAAGCTATATCCAGAGTTAAGAAAAAGATTGTGAGTTTGAATGACAAAATTTTTCTGAAATGAGATAATAATTTTAGGTTAATAAACAGACCTTTCATGTTTTAGGTGCTAGTAATATAAAAATGAATTTTGCTAATGACTAATGACTACATGAGAGATCTTTCATACAAATTTGGTTGAATTAATGGATACGAATATAATGGGTTAAATATAAAAAGGCTGGCCAAGGGGCTGGAGCAACAGTAGGGTAGGGTGTTTTGCCTTGCACTTAGATGACCCAGGACTGACCTCAGTTCAATCCCCTACATCCCATATGGTCCCCCGAGCCAGGAGGAATTTCTGAGCACAGAGTCAGGAGTAACCCCTGAACATCACTGGGTGTGACCCAAAAACCAAAAACAAACAAAAAAAATTCTAGAGTTCAATATAAAAGATGAGGGAGAAAATGCTATAATCTATTGGGGTTGGTAAATTTAAATTTCAAATATATGTAAGTACCAAACCTCATGTGCTATTATAAAAACTTTAGTACCAAAGTTTGGCCTATATTTTATAATATTTAACACTCCACTTTCTTTATTTTTTTTAAGTTTTTTTTTTTAATTAGGTCACACCCGGCAGTGCTCAGGGGTTACTTCTGGCTCTATGCTCAGGAATCGCTCCTAGAAGGCTCAGGGGACCATATGGGATGCTGGGATTCGAACTACCAACCTTCTGCATGCAAGGCAAATGCCTTACCGCTGTGCTATCTCTCCGGACCCAACACTCCACTTTTTAATAATTTCATATACTCATCCATAATTCTTTTATAAAAAAGGATCAATAGGGGCCCAGGAGATAGCATGGAGGTAAGGCGTTTGCCTTTCATGCAAAAGGTCATCGGTTCAAATCCTGGTGCCCCATATGGTCCCCCGTGCCTGCCAGGAGCAATTTCTGAGCATGGAGTCAGGAGTAACCCCTGAGCACTGCTGGGTGTGACCCAAAAACGAAAAAAAGGATCAATGGATGTTGAACATTGTATGGCTAAAATTCAATCATGAACAGCTTGATTGCCCCGGCATCATAAACCTTGAGGAATTCAGCCCACCAGAGGTATCCTTAGATTTTCCTGGTGGGGAGAACTGCAAAATCCCCCACGGGGTTCCTCAAAACACCTGCTGTGGATGCCTTTTTCCCCTGCGTGGATGGTTGAGGAATTTCCGAAGAGATGCTTGGTATTATCTCAGACAAAATTGTGGCCTCTATTAAATAATTTGGCTCAGAAATTCCAGCACCAAAGATTACTAAGAAAACCCTTTCTCTGGAGATGTATAACCCTAAAAGTTCAGACAATGTTTCAAATAAGTCCTTGCAGCTGAAGTTTCTGGAAAACAAGGGCGAAATTGACTCTGCTCAGAAAATAGGAAAACACATTTTAGGAGACTTAGTTTCTTCCTCAAAAACAATGGTGCCCAGCTCAGGAAGATCAAGTTTCTAGATATTTCTTACCTCCTCCTAACCCTTGTTTTGCAATTAAGGTTGGTTGTTAAAAGCTGCCCTGAGAGTTACCTTTTCTTTTGCAATTAACCTTGCCCTTGTTATTGTAAATATTCTTCTCTGCACCTGGGACTGGCTTACTCCTATTAAAAAAAAATAAAAACAAAAACAAAAAACCCTGTTGGCTTATTCTATAAAAACCCCTTTAGAAAATAAACTTGTCACACTCCTGCCAAAAGATGTGTTGACCCCATATACTCTGTGTGGTTTCACTTATTTCATATTTCCTCGTAAGCAGGTCCGGGCAACTCACTGTCCCTGAAGTGAATTCATCGAAATCCCACTGGCACTGCAAGACAGAAGCCTAAGCATTGTTGACATCCCTATTAAATATTATTATACATTTTACCTGAAAAAATCTCATCACTATTGCTATCTTCAGTGATATCTCTGATCATATTGGAATTTTGGGAGGAACTATACCAAGCTCTGTGTTCAGGGAACAATCCTAGAAGTGTTCAAGATTGCATGTGAGGTGTCAGGGATTCTAACCAGGGTTAATTGGGTACAAAGACAATGTTATGCCTGTACCAGATCTTTGCTTAATCTCTGTAATACCTTCTGGCCTGGTATTAGGAGTCAATTATTTATCTTGTTTGAATTCAATTTCTAGCATCTCATATAGTCCCCTGAGTCCCTATGTGGTCCCCTGCCAGAAATGATTTCTGAATACAAAGTTAGGGTTAAGTTCTAAGTACCACCAGTTGTGCACACCCAACCACCATATCTCTGTACCAACTATCTACCCTTTATTTTACTCATTTTCAAATCCATAGTCATATTGAGGCTAACAGAGAAATTATACAGATATGAAACCAAGAACAGAATTTTGTTAAATATGTGTATGCATATATATATGACATGTTATGTTCTACTTTAGCCTGTTGTGCTCATTTGAAAAAAAGATTCTAATGTGCAGAATTATTTTCTAATATTTTATATTCCAATTATAGTTTTCAATATCTTACATGTGTAAATGAGAGAAACAAACCAAAACAATAGTTTATCCTAAAAAATACCCACTCGTGCAACATTTACCAAGCATTCACTATACACTAGACAGAAATTCCCTTCTTGAATCTTCTGTTAGCTGCATTGACTACACAATCCTCTCCATAATCATTGTACATTCAATTCCCCCCCCCAAAAAACTCCCAAGTACAGATTTCTATAAAATATAAACCTAATGGAAATGAAATTTAAAACTGAACTAAGTAAAGTTTTAGGCTCACTGCCTAATTCTAATTACGTCCACTTTGATTTAGTTTAGACACTGGGCATGTAGCCCAGCGTTTAATTTCATGGTTGTAGTAAATCATGTACACTATCATCAGTGTATTCTTCCATCCAGACATACATACTTCTATAAAGTAATCAAAAAGAGAGGGGAAAGTTCAAAAACTTGGAAAAAATAGGTATAAGTAAACACTTTTTTCATTTATTGGCTGAAAAATGACTCAAGTCCCTTGCTTGCTTTGCTTTTGGTAAGTAGATTGCCACTTGCAAGATAATATTTTTTATATGATAGACTTGGATTGAACCCAGGCCTTCATGCATGCAAAGCCTGTGCTAGGACATATTCCAGGTCCTTGATTGACTGTGGAAAAATTTGTTTGCTTGTTTGTTTGTTTTGAGTGTTTTTTATATCCACATAGCTGTGGCTCAATGGCTATTCCTGGCTCCATGCTCTGATAAAACCCCTGGCAATGGTTGGTAAGCCATATGTTATATACCACAAGGAATAGAACCATGGTTTACAGCTAACAAGGCTTACCCCTAGTACTATCTCCTTGTCCACATCTAGAGAATTTTAATATAAGCAAACACAAATTCAAATCGAATTACTGAAATTCTTTGAAAAGCTAATAATTTTAAATTATCTAAAATGTTGTAAAAAACTGCCCTAAAATGTTTGTTAACTTCATTAAGTATACATGTAAAGTGTAAAGATGTATGTCATTAGAATCCTTCTTTTGATAGAAGTAATAAATATACAAAGCAAATGCTTTTAAAGCTTAGAAAAAGAGTTACTCCTGTTGCATAAGCATATTCCTGAGATGAAAGGAAGAACAAAAGAAAGATGGAAAGATAGAAGGGAGGAAAGGAAGAGAAAGCAGGGATAGAAGGGAGGAAAGGAAGAGAAAGCAGGGAAGAAGAAACCAAAAGAATGAAAAAAGAAGAAAAGGTGTCCAGAGGGATTGTACAGTGGTTAGAGCCATTGCCTTGCACATGGCTGACCTGGGACTCACATGGATTTGATTTCCTGGCATCCCATATGGCTCCCCAGGCCTGCCAAGAGCGATTTCTGAGCACAGAGATGGGTGTGGTCCCCAAATTCTAAATAAATAATTAAATAAATTTAAATAATTAATAAATAAAATTAATGAAAGAAAAGAAAAAGGGTGGAAATTTAAAAATAAAAGAAAATAAAGAAAATATAAAAATAAGAAAAAAAAAACTACCCAGAGGGAATGTCTTCTACCTATAGAACAAGATGTAATTCAGCAAAATTATCGAATTTCATTGCTGTGGAAATAGTACAGTAGGTACGGTTCTTGTTTCACTTGCATTCAACCCTGGGTTCAATAACCACTATCTTACCCAAGAGTGATCCCTGAGTACAGAGTTAGAGTACATTCTGTGTACAGTCATGTGTAGTTCCCCCATAACAAGCAAAGTATTAAAATGGTTTGCTAGTGACATGCCCATTTTTCCAAAGGATAATAAGAGATGATAAAAAAAACTTTGCAATCTGGATGGCTAATCTGTATTTTTCTTGCTACCAGGTGACTTGGAACATAAGGTCACGGGAAAAAAATAGTAGCAGTAGGTTGGAAAATCTTAGTGGAATTGTAAAATCAATAACTATCCTTACCCTACAATATTAAAATCTTCACTTCAAGTCGAAGCCTTAGTGGTTCTTGCACATATTTAACATTTTTTTCTTTGGTTTTGGGGTCACACCAGGCAGCACTCAGGGGTTACTCTTGGCTCTACTCTCAGAAGTTGCTCTTGGCATGCTTGGAGGACCATATGGGATGCCGGGATGTGAACCGACGTCCTTTTTCATGCAAGGCAAATGCCTCACCTCCATGCTACCTCTCCGGCCCCACAAATTTAATTTTTAAAAGCTTTATGGGGGCCGGGCGGTGGCGCTGAAGGTAAGGTGCCTGCGCTGACCTAGGACGGACCGCGGTTCGATCCCCCGGTTCCCCATATGGTCCCCCGTGCCTGCCAGGAGTGACTTCTGAGCGAATAGTCAGGAGTAACCCCTGAGCGTCACCGGGTGTGGCCCAAAAACCAAAAAAAAGAAGGAAAAAAAAAAAGCTTTATGGTGAAAAAGTCAATGGACTTAAATCTATGAAATCATTCATATTGCACCAAAATGCATTATTGTACTTTAGAGATTTTTAAGATCAGTTTGCTTCTACTCAGTTCATTAGGAATGCCCTTATAAGTTTCAAATTATAGGTATTTTATGAGAAGGGCTGATCATCCATATGATAAAGTTCTAATATCCAGAATTCAAGATACTTTAGAATCTGATGCCAGCCTTAGGAAAATGTAATAACTATGCCAAAATATAAAAACCTTTCCAGAATATTCTACAGTCAATTAGCAACAGATGAACTTAATAAATGGGGCCTTTGTAAAAAAAAAATCTAATAGACATTTGAGATTAGATGTATAGCAATAAATATACTAAAAGAACTATAATAGGTTTAGCAAGATCAGAAGTTACTGTTCATAAAATTTTAAATTGTTTTCAATTTCTAAACTTTATGATCTCAGTTTTGAGATATAGAGTAAAATAAAATGTGATCTTTAAATTGCTTTGACACATACATACATCTATTTCAATTCACTTTTTATATTATTTTATTCAGTGTAAGCAAATGCAATAGTAACTCTGATATTAATTTAAGAATTCCATCCATCTAAGTTTCATTGAGATGTCAGAACTACAATATTTTTAGCTCAATGGGTTATCAAATTGCATGAGAAAAATTACTATATAATTTAGTTTAAAGATCAAAGGGAAATCTATGACTATTATTTCTTACATGACCTGCATATAGGTTAATCGTGGAGAGAATTAAATGGACTAGAGCACTATTATATTGCCTAAAATGATGGCATTTAAACTATGAAATTAGTGGTCTAGAGACTTTCTAGTTTTACACTTTCTAGTATTATGCAAATATTTTATTGCAGTTTTATGCAAAGAACTTATTTATAAATAAAAATTAGTCATGAACTTCTCATCTACTATATATGATAATATTAGTTTTTACATTATTATTCAAAAAGTATAATAATTGAGGTAGAAATAATAAATGAAGTAAATATACTATAATAAGAGGTCATCAGGATTCAATTATTATATGTAACTCTAGCTTTTCACATAAAATGAGGTCTAAATTTTAAAAGACAATTCTGTAAAAATGAGTTCAGAAAAATCAGAAAATCAGAAAATTTGAGAAAAATCAATGGATCTGTTAATAGCAGAAACAACAGTTTATAATATGTAATGAATATTAACTTTTAACTTTAGCCTCCTTTATGTATTGTTCCCACTATCAAATGCTAGAGGTTGTTGTTTTAAAGGATTACACTGTGATTTATTCTATTTTGTTTGTTAATGATTGATTCAGGAATAGAAATCAATATTATAGAAAGTGGTTTTCTAGAAGCTTCTAAAAAAATGTTCCTACTTTCTTGAGCTTCTAATACTGCATCTCTTTCTTAGAATTCTCTTACCCAAAAAATGTGAACTTGTTTACCAGAACATCAAAGGAACAAAACAGAAGGTGCAGAATAGCCAGTTTTGGATGTTCAGTTCCTCTATTTCTGAATTTCCAAATACAACTAGATTTCCCTTTTCTTTTAAAAGCAATAGTCAATAGACACTATGATCTCAACAGGCTTCTCTATAGTTCATACCCTCTACTTGCTTACCCAACCTTACAAGTGAGAAAAGCTTTTTGGTTGATATTTTCAGGATCTTTGTGGAACCAGCAGTGGCTTCTCCTCCCTTCCACCAAAGTCCTGGCAGCCTCCATGCTCAACTGTTGCCATCTCAGCAGATCTCAGCAGATCAAGGCCATGTACGTGGTTGCATATGTGGCTCTGCAACAATGCTATTCATACTTTACACTGCTTCCACCTTATACCTCCTGCCATTGGGTAAAGATTGGCAAAGAACGTACAGAGCAACTTCCAGATTCCAACCACAAAGATTGCCTCTCAGTTCTAATGTTGCTATCTATGTTTTTCTTTATTTATTATGAAAAAACTCTATTTTGTGACAGTCTTGTGTCAAATATGAGTTATAGAATTCTAAAAGTGCCTCTGAAGATGAACAGAATCCCTCTCATTTAGGGGACAACACAAAGATTTCCAAAGACACCTTCCTTTTTTCTTTTTTAGGACTAGAATCATGTTCCTGTGTTTAATTATGCATATGCAGCTAGCATATCTGCAAAAGTCCTTATCCAGGTTAATCATGTTTCAGTATATACAAATCTCTTGCCCTTAGAATTGAGGTTACTCTTTTTTTTGTTGCTGTTGTTGTTTTTTTGGTTTTTTTTTTTTTTTTTTTTTTGGTTTTTGGTTTTTGGGTCACACCCGGCAGCGCTCAGGGGTTACTCCTGGCTCCATGCTCAGAAATTGCTCCTGGCAGGCACGGGGGACCATATGGGGCACCGGGATTCGAACTGATGACCTTTTGCATGAAAGGCAAACGCCTTACCTTCATGCTATCTCCTGGGCCCCGCTGTTGTTGTTTTTAAAACAGTTTTTCACAAAGTTGTTTATGATTGAGTTACAGTCGTACAGCAGCACAACAATCTTCACCAGTGTGCATTTTCGGCCACCAATGTCAACAATGTCATGATGCCTTCTTCTCTCCCATCCACCCTCTCCCGCCTACTGTGGAGCAGGCATTTTACTTCTCTTGCTCTTTCTTATTCTCTCTTTCTTCATCTTGCTTCCTCTTCTTCATCCTCCTCCTCCTTCCCTCTCTTTTATGTTGTTACATTGTGGTTTGTACTACTGCAAATGAATGGGTGCCATGAATGTCCTTTTCATATTAGACCTTCTCTACACTAACTGCACTCCACTTTTTGTGGCAAGCTACATACTATGGATGGTCCTTCTGGTTTTCATCTCTATTGCAAAGACAACTTCTAAGAGGAGGTTAACATTTGAAATAAGATAAACTTTTCAAGAGGTAAAATGGGAAGGAAGAACATTTCAGTGAAGGCAAGGTAAGAGGCAGGACAAAGGGCAAAATACAGGTTATGTTTGTAGAGGGCTGAGTCATTTCATTTTTCTGCAGAAGAAAGACTTTGGAAACAATTATGAGAAATGGTTTGAAAATGGAGGCAAGTATTAGATTGCGTAAGATACTAAATGCCATGTATGAAGCTATGACATCTGTTGAGTGTGAGATCTAAAACCAAGGAACATTTCTAGGAAGTCAATGTTGTGATCAAATATATGCTAGGGGTATTTGGGGCTACAACGATTTTTTGTTGTTGTTGTGGAATGTCCTGTTATTTGTTTTTTTGTAAGATATTTAGCATCTTCCTTAATTTTTTAAAATTCCCTGTTCCCAATTAATGTGCAGACTCAATCATAGCAACCCCAAATCTCCCAATATAGACATTTTGTACAAGCACTCTAAAGAATGAAATTGCCCCATGATAAGAACTAGTTTTAGGAGAGGTGCTAATGGGTATATTCCAATGAAAATATCACAGGCCCTGGTAAGTTAAATTAGACAATGGTGAGAGCAGCTGAATTAAAATTAATTAACAGAAGTGAAGATAATTAAAGAGGACTTGGAGACAATATCTCAGGGAGGTGATAATGAGATCCTTATGTAGGATAGCAGCAGTAGCTGTAAGAGTCAATAAAAATCAAGATAATATTAAACATGTTGCTATATTTTAAATTATCTCTAAGTTTACTTAATGATAAAAACTACTTATCAGTAGATAACAAATTAATAAAGTAAAATAATAAGTAAAATTATTAGTATTATCTTATTAAAATGAATCATGGTTAATAATAATCACGTTTAGTTTTGCATTTGTTTTTTAGGTCATATCAAATACATTCAGGGACTCTTCCAGGAAAATGTTTAGGGATTTCTCTCATAATGTTCAAGGGACCATGTTGTATCAAGATAAATTTTGGACCGCCAACCGGAAAGACATGTTCTCTAGACCTTTGAACTCTCTCTAAAGTCCTTAACTGTATAAACAAATAAAAATAAATGCATAAACATAATTTAACAGTCCAAATATACGCTGTGCATGTAATGTGCAGTCACTAGTCTTACCACATGTAATCACTCGTTTTATCATTATTAATTCATTCTATGGGAATATAAAGATTAGGACTTGGGGGTTTAGGGGAAAGGGTTCAAACTCGAAAAGATATGCTGGTATATGGGAACAAAATAAGTCTAGGATATGAACTTCTATCAAAGAACTCTCAAGTGGGATTAAGGGGCAATTACTGTAAAAATTCCTATAATGTTAAAGAGAAAAGAATCCAACTAAACATAAAACAACAGATTCTTTAACATGATTCCTCACTCTGTTGCAGAGGACTGGAGAGAGAACTACTCTGCATATATGCATTTTAGTGAAGGTTATAATGCAGAATGTGTTCTCATCTGAACACTGCTACCATACTATGCCAGAATATGATAATGCCATAATATGATAACATTCATACAATGGCTATGCAACCTAATTCCTAACTTCAAGATAGTTGATTCATTACAGCTTCCTGTTGAAAAATGACCTTGCCAACTTTCTGTTATAGCAGGGCCAGGAATAGAGCCCAGTATACCACATATGAAAGGTAGGTATTCTATTGCTATGTCATATCTCTGGTTCCTAAAAACATTTCTGGGGCTAAGGAGATAATACATTGGTGCTTTCCTTGCACATGGTTGACCAGGTTCTATCCCTGGCATACCCCAAGTCCTTCTAAGAGTGATCCCTGAACACAGACATAAGTTTTGAACACTGTTGGAAGTGGTTCCAAAACAAAAATCATAAACAAAAACAAAATGCATTTCTGAACCAGTGACTGAGACACAAGCAGTGCTGTTCCTAGATGGAAGACAGTGGTATATCTTCATTAGATCCACTTAATATTAAAGATATGTGATAAGATATTAGTTTTAGCTGGGTTTTGTGCTTGACTTCATTCTCTGCTGTTCATATCTTGAAAGCATTAATGATTTGGAAACATTGGTCTCCATGGTTTCATTTTTCTTTGGGTCCCACAAATAACATAGCTAGTTTCACTTCTACATCCCTTTTACTAGTTGTGGACAAACAGTCCCTACACATGACTTATTTTTCTCAACAGCAGAAATCTTGAGCCAAGTATGATATGCTCTCTACTGAATGTACCTTAGTTAAGTGTTGATTTACTTACAAAATGATAGTGCAGAAAGGAGTATTTTACTTATCTGTGGGAACACAAATTTAGCAATCACGTTTCTTAGCAACTAAAGAGTTCACCTTAGACTGAAAATAATATAAACATACTTAAGGGATCACTCTTAAGAGAGAAATATTTAAAATAATTATGCTTAAGATTGGTTATGGAAAGCAGGCATCAGTGTTTAATATATGAACAGTGCAGGCACTATCTAGTGATTATTCTCTTTAAAATAGAAAGCTAGTAATCATTCTCTTTAAAATAGAAATGACTCATCAGAGAGCTTCTGCTTCTTACACAATGCAAGTGGCTTAGTAGTTTCTAGAAAGAAAGCCATTTTCCGTGGCTAATGTCTACAACTATTTGAAATTCGCAATTTTGATCCTGGGGAAGTTAGACAAAAACTGTAGGGTATTGATAATGTTCAACAATGGATAGAGTGATTAATTATATAATCTATAGATATTGTAGACTTTCTTGCTGGTAGTATTATTAACTGCAAATATAAGGAAGAATAACTACTAGAACATTCTTGGAAGCAATACTATAAATGTCTAAACATTTTTCCGCTTCTGGTTTTATATTTTGAAGGAGTGAGATTTAGAAATAAAAATGACAGACTTTCCTCTAATTGACTATTACATGTCACTGAACAAAAACCCTTATTGATAAGAAGTGATCACTTGACAGTTCAGAAAAAATGCTCAATGGAAAGTATTTATAGGGCAAACTGCCTTTTTCAACAACTCTAGATTCAGCAGAAAAAGACAATTAAGAAAAAAGAGCCTAGTACCACCTGCTTTCTTTTTATTCACAGAGAAGCTGTGAAAATAAATGGTTTCCTGAGTTTCATGGAAGAAAAATCAATATATTATTACCACTATGTTAAATGAAAGCTATATTCTTTATATACATTATCATTACTTGATTATAATTTTCAGCAACTCCAGAAAATAGAGAGTACCATCTGATATTGCTTCTGTCTAATTTCAGAAGTAACAGTGTAGAAAATAAGTGTTCCATTAAATTTTATAATTATATTTTAGAAATTTACTTGAGGCTGGGACATCATTTTACAGCCCAAATCAACATTTTCTGAGTGTAGTATGTATTTCTGATTCATCTTGAATTTCCTAATATTCTTGGAATTTGGCTTTAGTCCCAGAAAGCACTCCATAGATGTTGTTATGACCATTGATAGACATAGAAAGAGAACATATTGTTATAATGGTCTTGATACATTTAAAAACATTACACATATATATGTAACCCAAGTTCAGGAGGCCTACAGGTGTTGATCCCTAGCAAACATGTTCTGTGGAGGCTGATGTCTTAGTAAACAGTCCAGTGATAAAATGGTGCCCACGCTCAATGGCTCTGGGGAGTTTGGAGGTTACACTAGTAGTTCTTGAGAGGACCAATGATGATGAAGAGTGAACTGGGGCTTCAGTACGCTTAAGGCTAACATTCTAGTACTTTGAGCTATCTTTCTGGTCCCAGAGGATAAGAAACAGAAGTGTGGTTGAAGGAAGACTTGATATTTTAAATGGAATTTTTGAATGTAGATGAAAACGGCACGCTATGTCATGTTATGTAACTTATAAGCATTAATTAGATTCTTTATATATTTCTATTTGGTTTCATATACTTGGCTGTACTCAAAGTTTACTTCTGGCTTTGAGCACAGGAATCCTGTCTTTGAGCTCTTGGTGGGTTTGGGAAACCATCTGGGATATTGGACATTGAACACAGATTGGTCACATGCAAGGCCACATGCTCTTGCCCCAGGTTCTTAAAATATTATAAAAGAGTACAATAATTAAATAATAACTAAAGAGTATAAATAATTAGCATGCAGCCTAAATTAATTGGATCTTTTATTTATATATTTAATTTGTTTTGGAGCCACACGCAGCAATAATTCAGGGTTTTCTTCTGGCTCTGTACTCAGAACAGATCCCTGGCAGTGTTCTGTGTTCAGGAGACCATATGTGGTTCTGGAGTCATTTACATTCGAGATAAGTGTGTAACACCTCTATCACATCTCCCCGGTCATAATGTACCTTCTACAAAGAATGAAAATAATTCCTTCTACCAATTCTTCCTTTATAAAGATTAAATGAGCTAAAAAGCTGATATATATTAAAATTTGCAAGCATGAGGCCTTAAGTTTGATCCCTGGGGCCCGGGAGATAGCATGGAGGTAAGGCGTTTGCCTTTCATGCAAAAGGTCATCGGGTTCGAATCCCGGTGCCCCATATGGTACCCCGTGCCTGCCAGGAGCAATTTCTGAGCATGGAGCCAGGAGTAACCCCTGAGCACCGCCGGGTGTGACCCAAAAAACCAAAAAAAAAAAAAAAAAAAAAAAAAGTTTGTACTGACTGATGTGTACTGAGCTCAATCCTAACAACTCGAGTGTTTGTTTTTGTTTTCTTTCTGGTAGAGCTTAAAATTGAACCCCAGAAATGGCATTTGCACGACAATTGCTTCTCTACTGAGCAATGTGTTTTGACCATTAAGCTCTGCTATCCGAGATTACTGGCCCCTCAAGTGATTTCCAGATGCAAAGAAGCCAATGGTGTGTGAGCCGTGCATCAGTAGTCTGACCACATAAACATGATTGTGAACACCATAGGACATACAGTTGAACACTACAACAAAAATATGCATGCACACAACTAAAAGCACAGCCCTCTAATGAGCACAGCATAGGCATAAGAAAGCTTCCATAGATAGCACTGCACCTGAAGTGCAACCCTCATTGGGAACTTCACTGTATGAAAACATCACAACTAGCCTTTTGTGACCCTGATTCCCACCAATCATGATAAAGCAAAGGGGAAGGGTGAAATAAAATAAAAGAAGCACATCAACAAGGAGAAATTTTAGGATTCCTTTTGAAGATGGCACTCTATTAAAATTCTAAGAAGGTCTAACTGTGCCAAATAATTTGATAATCATTTAAAATTGTTTTAGAAAAACAAGAATGAAAATCACCCATATCTCCTTTGTAAAAGAGGAAGTGGAGAGACAAAACTGTAAATGGCCAGTTTACAGTTACTGCTCTCACCTATATCCTTAATTCTTTGAAAAATACCTCATCTGTATTGTGTGGCTGGAATTACAGTCCTAATTCTATGAGAATTAAAACTTGTTTCAGGCTCTTCTTTCTTGCAAAACTCTCCTTTGACCTCATAATCTATTTTAGTCATGATACTATTTTTTAGTTGTTTATTTCACTGCCAAACTTCCAAAATTATAATTATAATAATTATTATTATTATTCAAATATTATCATTGACTTCATTTCCTATCTCTAACTTATTGCCTCAGTTTTCTCCTAAATAAAAATGGGAACAAAATACTCACCTTTAAGGTTCTTGTGAAAATTATAATAATATAAGCAAAATGGGGCCGAAAAGATAGCATGGAGGTAAGGCATTTGCCTTGCATGCAGAAGGTCATTAGTTCGAATTCCGGCATCCGATAGGGTTCCCCGAGTCTGCCAGGAGCTATCTCTGACCATAGAGCCAGGAGTAACCACTGAACGCTACCGGTGTGACCCAAAATCCAAAAACGTAAAATAAAAACAACAACATCTATCTATCTATCTATCTATCTATCTATCTATCTATCTATCTATCTATCTATCTAAGCAAAAGATTTAGAAAATTGCCCAAGCATAAGTGTTTAGTGGATATTTCTACTAATATTATTTTTACCAATACCATTATCTTTTATTTCTCTGTTGCTAAATTAATACATTTATTAACAGAATCGCTAGCATTTAAGAAATATATTTGAAAAATAAGAATAAATAATAAAGATAAATAGTAAATTATTATCATAAATTTATTATTATAAACAGAGTCTCTTGCATCCAAGAAAAACTATCACAAAAATAACAATATATAAATAATAATGCATTATTATGAATTTATTTATCATAATAAGTAATAATACACGATGATGAATAATAAATGAAACTATAAATAAAAATACTTATAAAATAATTTTGAGTATCATCTTTGGTAGAATTTTTGCTAAGAACAAATGCAATTTTTGTTCTCCCCAGCTAGCTGACCTATTGATGCATAGTATCACTATTTTGTAAATGAGAAAAGCAAGAATCAAAGAAGCAGCAAACCTCAGCATTTTAGTTTTTATTTATTTGGTTTTTGAGTCACACCAGCTGCGCTCAGGGGCTACTTCTGGCTCTGCACTCAGAAGTCGCTCCTGGCAGGCACAGGGGACCATATGGGATGCCTGGATTTGAACCACCTTTCGTTTGAATCAGCTGCGTGCAAGGCAAATGCCCTACCTCTGTGCTATCTCTCTGGCCCAAACCTCAGCACTCTTACAAGAATAATTTCATAGATAGACAAAAACGATTAAATCTTTTTGTTTGGGGTGAAAGCATTTCTGTGCTGGGGATCAAACCCAGAGTTCATTCAAACAAAGCATGAACTTCAGCCCTCCGAGCTATTCCTGGTCCAAGGAAAATTAATTTTCAACATACATTGACTTGAACATTTGACATTAATATTTCTATGTTATTTTACCTATTATTTGTGTCCAGACAATTTATTCTCTCATGAAGCCATCTGACATCCAAGAACTCTGTTCTATTCATCTCTTAGAATTTATATGTCAGTTCAAAAACGGATATGTGGAGGACTCAGAGCTTGAAACATGTCTTAAAACTACATTTTTAAAAATGTTTCTGTTGGATTGATGTGATATCAAATCTCTAAGCAAGACTGGGACCATGTCAAAAGCTTTATATTGCATCAAGTAAAGTTTTGTTAATTTCCACAGCTATCAGAAATATTATTAGCATTGTTATCAATTTGAAAACTGAGATATATTTAAATAGTATACAGAATTTCTACTAAAAGTGCCAGGATTTCAAAATGTATATAGTCATTACTTGAACTAGGATGAAACTGGATAATGAAGGTGAAAGAAAGCATATGGTCAATTAATCAAAAGTTTAAGATCTGGGAAAAAACAGCAGAGAATGAAGTCTTATTTAAATGCTAATGGCTAATGATTGTATTAAATTTCCCAAAACTTTTTGACGTAGAGGAACAAGTTTTAACAGCAAGAAATTAGTTTCTGGTGACAAGTGTCATTGAATTAACTGGGATAAGCAGAAAAAGATGGCTTAGTGAAATAATCATTTATAAGTGCTTTGAATTTTTTACATAATTTTGTCTAGCTCATTTTAGATTTTCTTGTAATAAAGACAAAACATACTTATTAGTTATTTATTTTTAATTATTTAATGTTTATTTTAATTTTGGGGGATCATACCCAGCAAGTGCTCAGGGGTTACTCCTGGCTCTGCACTCAGAAATCACTTCTGGCAGGCTCGGGGGACCATATGGGATGCCGGGGTTTGAGCCACCATCCTTCTGCATGCAAGGCAAACACTCTACCTGTATGCTATTTCTCTGACCCCTAATTATTTCATTTTTATTTTAAAGATGGCATGGTCTATAATGTTTAGAACCAAAATTTATATGAGTTTAATATATAAAGTACTTTTCCCACCAAATCCCCTCTTTAAAGTATGTATCTATTGTCCAGAGGTAACTTTTCTACAGCTTTTATTATATATACATATATATAATACATATATATATGTATATATATATTCTTCAAAATGCTTGTGTAATGATGTAAGCATAAAAGTGTACGTATGCAAATATATCATTGTATATATCTCTAAGTAAAAACAGATTTCTATCTTAAAAATAACTAAATAAAGCTTTTATATTTTACTTACCAAGATGATGATGAAGACAAATTTATGAAGAAGATAGAGAAAAAGGAGTAGAAATTGAAGGGTCAGTAAGGACAGAGCTAGTCCAAGTAAACTTCTAGGGGTCAGAGTGGTGGCGCAAGCAGTAGGGAGTTTGCCTTGTTCGTTCTAACCTAGGACAGACCGCGGTTCTATACCCCAGTGTCCCATATGGTCCCCCAAGCCAGGAGTCATTTCTGAGTGCAGAGCCAGGAATAACCCCTGAGCATCACCAGGTATGGCCAAAAAAGCAAAAACAAAACAAAACAAAAGAAACCTTCTACACATACATGACTTTGATTTAGTCCTTGTAGCTATCAGAGGCATATTTATGAGCATATGTTTATTTAGTGGACTAAAAAACTGGGATATAAAGATATTTAATAATTTTCTAAAAGTTTTATTAACAGTTTCAGGAGTGAAATTTGATTATCTGTTTTCATAGTCCATATTTTTATGCAACAAAACTTTCTAAACTCTGGAAATTTTTCCATAGAAAATGCACACATCTACTTCATTTCTTTCAGTGACTTAAATGAATTAATTATACCACAAAAGATAGTGATTAACAACTATTTACCCAATGCTACAAGTATTTGAGAGATCAGGTTTAAATAAATTTACCTGTAACACGAAAGCCAGATATAAGATTTGCTGAATTTGTTTAATTTTCTAATTTGAATAATATTTCTGATTGTTTATCTTTTTGGTTGGCTTTGGGGTCACAAATGATGGGAGGCTAGTAATGGCTCTTCCCTCATATGATCCTGGAGCTTAACTCCAGGTCTCCTCAGACTAAGTTTATAATATGACCTTTTTATTGCCTTAATATAAATGTCTAGATTAAACATTTCTTGTTTAATAATTTTGGGGTCACAACCCAAGGGATTACTGCTAAGGGATTTCCCCTAGCTTTGAGCTCAGGAATCATGCCAGGCAGTGCTTAAGGGAACATCTGGGGTGCTGGATTCCATGCAAGGCAAGCACTTCATCCATTGAATTGCTTTCTTACCCCTGAATTTGACTTAAGATACTATTTTCAACCTTTAATTGTAGAACACATAACATATAATGTTTAATAATAGTAACCTTGATATACTAAAACCATATTTTTATAAGGGCTCAGACATTTTAAAAGGGAAAATAATTAGATATTTTACTTTTGTTTTCATTTTTTGTCTATTAACCAGAGCTTTTATATCATAATGTCCATCACAACAGGTTTTTACATGTACACCATTTCATGACTGTTATCAATTCATCAAATCCCCAAAATTAAAATTTCATACTCTAATTACAAAAACAGTGACTAATTCATCAGTAAATTTGGATTCACTAATGTATTCAGATCATTATTAAGTTGTATGTTTTTCAGTATATAAAGACATTTCCTAGAAATTATTCTCAAAAGAAATCAGACTCAATATATTATTTATATGACGTTTAGATTTGATATTACCTTTTAAACATATAAATTAGTCTCAAAATTGTTTTATTGCAACATGAAATATCTCCTCCTGCTTTCAAGTACTTCGCTGATGGCAAATAAACAGTCTTGCAAATCTCTCCTGGGCCAAGTAAGTATGGCAAATATACACACAAACACATTTGAATAAAAGACTTATCTTTTTGTTATGCTGTGGTTATTCTCAGCATAGTTAAATCTGGTAGTTCTTGGGACTACGACAGCTGTATCTGCTTGGATATGTTGGTAGGAGCTTCTCGAGAATCAGATTGAGGGCTTCCAAAATACCAAGTATGTTCTCTCACTTGAGCCCCATTCCTGGTCCAAGCATTGATTCGTAATTTCTAATAAATGCTAAAACATATTACTCAGGATCTCAGAACAGAATAAATAGTTGAGTCTTATCTGGGTCATAAAGTATACAATATGAACCTGAAAAAATTTATTATATCTAATGAAAAGCTGTTAAGGATAAACTCATGACAAAATAATTCAGTAATATAATATGTAAAGAATGTAATTTATAATGTATGCTATGTACATATGATATATAATGCACAGTATCATGTATATTATTAATATTTTATAAATAAACAATATATTAAATAGTTATGTATTTATAATTATTTTTTTCTTGGTTCTTGAGGCATTTATTTGAGCTTATATAATCTATTTAAGATCTCTCCTCTTTTCTTTTTTCTTTTTTATTAACATTTTTTTTATTTTGATCACAGTGGCATACAAATCATTCACATTAGTATTTTAGGTACATATTAACATTGAATCAGGGGAATACCCACCACCAGGTTTGCCCTCCCAAATAATAATAATAATAATTAATTTTATTATTAAATTATTATTTATAATTATTAAATATATATTTTATAATATTTATAAAGAAAGAACAGACTAGGCATTTGAGCATAAAGTCTGTTAACATTATACAGACAAATATAACAACCTAACAACCTTATATTTGTCTCTTGGTGTGAATATTTGTATGAATTTCTTAACACACACACATACACACACACCATTAATACAGAATCTGGATTCAACAGCTAACTTTGAGAAAACACGACAGAGAAACATTAAATTATTTCACAAATCATGAAAGACCTGGACATTTGAACCCTGACTAAATATTTCATGAATTTTTGTATCATATTAATGGCTTCATATGATAGTATTATGGGGAGAAAAGAGAACTTACCTTTTAGAGACAAATCAGAAATTTCACTAAAAATACTGGGCTGTGGTTTGTTTCAAAGATTTCAGAGAAATGAGGGAAAAGTTAAGGATGTGGCAATGACAGGACTAACTCACTTGGTGATTATTCGTGCTGGGAGGTGGAATGTGAGGATTTATTAGATAATTTTATTATTTTTGTCATGTTGAGAAGCCTTCTTAATTAAAAGATATTTTTGTACGGTTTCAAAAGCTTTATTTTCCTTTTACTTCAGTAGCATAAGAAGGTCTGAATAGATTTTTTTACACAAAGATCTGTAGAGATTAAACCAAATAAAAAACAGTTTTATTTACAGGTGCCAGAGAATTACTTAAACAGCAAAGGAAGCTTTTATTCACCAAAGCTCTCAGCAGGATACCTTTCACAGTTAGGTCATTTAGTTCTCTCACCACCAGGTGGGTGGATTTACAGATGTCAAGCCTGTCATTTTTTTTTAAATATAAATATTGTTTGCTTGAGAAGTCAAGTTTAAAAAGCTGCCACTAGATTATAACTTTATCAGTATGTGTCTTATTGATTTTTCCAGTATTTAGTAACTGTATTTTTATTAAGAGATATAATCCAAATCCCATAGATATACATGTTAGAAATTAACATGGAAATTCAAAAAGGGTGAAATCAATAGCTTTTAGGATGTCTAGACTTTTTCATGATGATTTTTCATCATCTAAGAGGTTTAGATAAGGCTGTTATATTTGACACTAAGGTCCACTTAATTCTAAGTATTGTTGAATATGTGCAATGTTACATTTCATAAGTAATCTGCTTGTACTGAAATAAGACTATTCCCTTCTCTGACTACTATTCAAAGTTGAGAGACACATACAGAACCTGGAAATGCTGCTTATAAATGTTGATCTTGAGGATTGAAATGATGATTATAGTCGCTCAATTTATGGAGAAATTAATTTGTGTTAGGCACTTTGCCTTGAGAAATTACTTTTTAACACATGCTTCAAAGCATTAGCGAGGCATTTTATTATAGTGATATATTCCTGAGAAAAGGTGCAGGTCTCTGCATGCAGAGATCATTCTTGGCAGTGATTGGGGAACTAGATGTGAAGCCAAGGATCAAACTGTGTGAAAGGCAAGAGCCTACCCTGTTGCTATCCTGTTGCTCTTCAGTTTCAGCAATAATTTTTTGAGGAAGCCATAGCATAGTGATTCAATGGAAGAAATCACTGACCTGACATCTTAGTTAAGGAGAGGACAGAAGCAAAAAAATTGTATACTCTTCAACAGAACACTGGGTAATTAGATGTTCCCAAAGACTCGAGATCTTTTGTCAACTAAATACAGCACTATTGGAAATGTTACATAAGTAATTTTAATAAAATAAATTTTAAAAGAACCCTAAAATTGATAGTTGGAATGCAATATACAGGAGAGTTACTTCTTAGGAGGAATTTATTTGTTCTTTGGACAAAAGTCAGAACTCCATTTTTTTGTCTTTAAAACTTGGCTTTTAACAAACTCAGAACTAATTTTTGCTTTTAAATGCTCTGCTCTATTTTACTTGTCTTTACTTTTATTCTATGGCCTGTATTGTATATGAATTATTTAAAATCTCAGTTCCTACCTCTTTCTTTTTTTTTCAAAAATATATTAAGCTCATTTTAAGGTATAATTATAGAAAAATTGAAAGCTCTTCCTTAAAAAATATTACACCAGCTATTGCAGGTCAAGCTTCTTACTTTTGTCCAGAGCAAAAGCAATATTATTCTTTGGCAAACTTGTAATTTTCTGTGAAAGGCATGACCTTGTCTGTCCCTTTGAGCCATTTCTGACACTTCCATGGTTCATTAGGAGTGGGCTTACTTCCTTATTCTTAACCTTAATAATCCAGTTGATTTTTCTAGTTTTACTTAATTGGGAACTAGTGTCTCAATGTGTCATTATTTCCAATTAAAAGAGCTGAAAAAAATGTCCACATCTAACTTCCTTCTTTTTTTCCATGACTGTTCTAATCAGTGAAGACTCTCTGGCCCATTATATTCACATCTTAATACTTTATGCATGTATTATAACAAAGTCTTACTTGATTATCTGTATGCTTTTCAGAGACAGTAATCAAACAAAATAAGTGAAAAGAGACAGCTGGAGAGAGAACCAATGTCCTGTTTCTCTGTGTTCTTTTTAAACCAGATCATTCAGCATAGTAATGATTTGATTAATGGATAATAATGAGAGTCCAACACATCTCAAACATTGAAAATGATTTACCTATTGACTAATATATCTTTTTCTTGGTGACTTTTTAATGCAGGTGCTAAGAAAAATTTTTGTTTAACATCAATGCTCTCATGTTCACATACTTCATTATATGTTTTTAGCAGTATAGGGTTCACTTAGAGTAAGTACTCATTCCTGGGATTTCAAGGGGAAAATTCTCGTAACTAAGTTAAAGAGATAATTTAGGATACGAGTGCTTGCTTTAAATATTTAACTTCAGTTCAAATTCTTAGCACCATGTATGATCCCTGGGGTCCAGGGATCTTTCCTGAACATAAAGTCAGGGAAAATCCCAGAACACTACTGAAAGTGCCATTCATAAACTGAAGGGACAATTCAAGAAGTAATGGATTATCCCAATGACCAAATATTTTTATCCTACATAAAAGGTTCAGACCATTACAATTTATTGAGATGACAGAAATATATATTAACTAAAATATTTATTGAGCACTGCTCAGTGCATGTTCTACCTGTATTCTCATGGAGGTGTTTGTTTATTCTTGTACTCTCGAATCTAATTTTTGAATATTGAAAATAGGCATAACATGAATAGCTAATATTATGATAAATATGGCCCACATATTATATTAGATCTATTAATTTTCATTGGATTATAGTAAAAAATGTTTGTTAATTTCTCACTGGAGAAATTAAATCCAAGAGCCATGTTCTCTAAAGTCACAAAGATAGTCACAAGATAGTAATAATTTCTGTCTTCTAAAATCACTGGTGAAAGTGTGTGTTTTTTTGTTCTTTTTTTATTTAAAATAGAGTAAATATGCTCAAAACGCAGTTGTCAAAAATTTATATACTAAAAGAATTTTATGATTATAATAAAAAGCACACTCAATTATTTAAATCTTTTGCCCAACTATAGACTTACTGCAGTTTGTATTTTAAAGAAAATAAATTATGACATAACATCCAAAACCAAGTCACCATCAATTTATGACCACATTATTTATAAATGTATTGAATGTTACCATGATAAGATTTCCCTGATTTATTTATTTTATCAGAAGTATATCTAGGCTTAACTATGAGTTCGCTTTTATAGGAGTACAATTCCCACTATTTCTATAACTATACAGAGCAATAGAAGAAAAGATTTAGCTATAGCTTTTATTCTCTTCATGTTGAAACCTTGAACTATTTAATAATATTTGACAATTTTGTTTCCTTGTTTCTAAAGTATATAGAAAGGCCATATTGACATGCGATTGATATGTGACTGACATGCGAGAAATCAAGTGATTAATTAAGACCAGCAATCACTTTTAAATACATAAGTCACATGTATTTTACAAGAAGTTTCTTGAAATATAGAAATGAAGTTTCTAGAAAATTTATGTTAGCTCATAGGTCATATTCATCAATTGTGCCAAAACAATAATCTGACTAGAATTTTTTGGCAATCTAATTATAATTCAGCGCACTGGTTTTCCTTGACCAGTAGGTTTTTACATGGTACATTACCTGCCAGTGAGTTCTGACTACTGACATCTTAGGTGGGGGAAGGAAGAAATATGTCCCTGTATACTGATTTAAACTTCTATTTAAAAATATATTATATTTCTTTTATGATTTTTTCTTATTTTGAATAAACATATTAATATACATTTTTGCCCATCTTTGCATATATAACTTCTATTTCACTTTAATGCCATTTTTATTTATAAATTAACCTTTTAATTAAGGTAATATTTGCAGTTTCTTTCCAACCATTTCTACCTAATTTATATTTTTCTTCAGTTAGTTACTTTTAACAAAAGTATGATAGTTTCTGAATGAGACCCCAAACACAGGACAGCCAATATTCCACATACAACAAAATCACCAAGACGTTTTATTATTTCATAAATATTGGTTTAGAACTTATCTGGAAGTCAAAAAGAAAAAATTCATTCTGACAAAATGTATAGAAGTTACTTGAAAGAAATGTCAGTGCTTTCAGAATGATTAATGTCTTAGTCAAGATTTAGGTAGGTTGCATATTATTATTATTATTATTTTGATTTTTGGGTCACACCCGGCAGTGCTCAGGGGTTACTCCTGGCTCCATGCTCAGAAATTGCTCCTGGCAGGCACGGGGGACCATATGGGGCACCGGGATTCGAACCGATGACCTTTTGCATGAAAGGCAGACGCCTTACCTCCATGCTATCTCCCGGGCCCCATAGGTTGCATACTATAACCAACCTTCAAGAAAGGATTTCAACTATTTAAGGGGGACCCACTCCAGGATTTGGGATAAGAACAAATGATTCAGATTATGCTTTTCTCTGGTTTACATGTTTAAGTCATTCCTTTTCTATACTCAAATTTCATAGGTCCACATTGATGCTCAAAGAAACTATGTCCTGTTTTAAATATTTTTTTCATGTTTTCTACCCTTGAAATTTATACCAAAATTTCAAGAAATATCCAAGTCTACAATGTGATTTTAGACTTGCTTCTATTTTTCTTTCCCTTAAAAACCTGATCTCCCTTATCTATGAAAATACTCTTTATTCTACAATCTCCTTCATTATCATCTCCTAGCTAAAGACATACCAGTTCCTTAACCACTATATTGTTTCTTTGGATCATCACACTTACAGTAATTTATTTTAAAATGCCCATTAAAGTAATGTAAATCATTGTTTTAGTTTTAATCTCCTACACTCCCTCTCCAATCCAAGTTATGTGTAAGCCCTGAGCACTGTCCAGTCTGGTGCCAAAACAAACCAAATCAAATCAAATAAGTTATATGTTATCAACCTTAAAAAACTGCATTCTTTAAAAATAAGTAATTATGAAAATATTTTAACTAAATAGATACATAAGGATCCACTTTTTTTTTTTTTTTTTTTTTTTTTTTTTGGTTTTTGGGCCACACCCGGTGACACTCAGGGGTTACTCCTGGCTATTCGCTCAGAAGTTGCTCCTGGCAGGCATGGGGTACCATATGGTGAACCGGGGGATGGAACCGAGGTCTGTCCTAGGTTAGCGCAGGCACCTTATCTCCAGCGCCACCGCCCGGCCCCAAGGATCCACTTTCTTAAAAGAGAAGCTCTAAAGCAAGTAAAAACTTTCTCCTTGATAACAAAAATATTTTGTTCTTTTTTTCCCCTGACATACCCAGTACTGCTCAGGACTTATTTCTGGCTTGTGTTCAGAGATCACTTCTGGTGATGCTCAGGGGACCATAAGCATCAAATCCAAGTCAGCGACATGCAACACAATAGTCTTACCCAAAAAGCCTTACCCAGCTCTACTATTGCATCTGACTTCTGAAGTGACAATCATTTTCTGGAGTTGAGTATGAGGCAAGGCAACGATTGTTCATTTTTGCACTGGCAAACCTGAATCTCATCCCTCCCCATAATGAATGAATTCACTGCCACTTCTTATCATGTTCACACCTTCATTTTCAATTAGTACTGACACATTTCTCTGTAACCAGAGTTGTGTTAAAAGTATGAAAAGAAAAGCTTAGTCAGGAATGTCATACATTTTCCTGGGCTATTGTTTTATAAGTTATCTAACTTGATTTATATATGCTTTAGAAATAATGCTGTGGTTGCATTATATTTATCTGACCTAAGAATGTTCAGAAAAACTCTAGTTCAGTTTCAGAATTCTCTAAAATGAAGAGCAAGTTTACTATCCCCAGGTTGGAAATACTGTGAAACCTATTTTCCTTTTAAGGCAAAAAATGGTCAACAAAGTAGACACAGAAAAATTTGGAGGAAATTACTGCTTAAATACACAAGTGGTTACCTCTAGATGAATGGAGGCCACTGAGAACCAAGTTATCTTCTCTATACCTTTGACTAGCAGCAACAAATGAACCTCACCACCTCTGCTCAAATTCAAGGGTTTACTTACTGCCAGCCAGAAGCATTTGCTGACCGTTGCTAAGCAACAATAGTCCAAGTCAAGTGATTGGAAAATAAAACCCTTACATGTACAGATTACATAAACTTTAAAACAATTGCATTTGCATGGAAATAGTCTCTAAAGGGAGAAATATGATAGGTCTGGTGATAGGTATGAAGTAGGTAGGCAGGTTGGCAAGTAGGCAGGTAGGTAAGGACTCCAAGACAATTTTTGAGATGAAATAAAACCAGAGACACAGTTGGGAAGAGTTACTTCATTAGAAGTGTCTCACCTGGTGCCACAGCCACTGCAGATGCAGAGAAAACTGGACCACCCACTAACCCAGAGAAGCTTCTGCAGAAACAAAGGCCCAAAAGGAATATCAAAGAGAACTATCAACTACCCTCAACCCTTCTGTGCAAACACCTAGTAACCACACAACTTGCCTGGATGGAATGTCTCCTTGGAATAAATTGGGAAAAGCCTAGAAAAGTCAGTTTATAACAAAGGAGATGCACACATTTGATGGGTATCTGGTGTCCTATCTAACACATATTATCCACATAATCCTTCCTAAAATGTAATAATGTAATGTGGACTTCCCTAATTTCCTTCCTGGTTCTCTCTTAAGAATAGCTATTCTCTCTCTCTCTCTCTCTCTCTCTCTCTCTCTCTCTTTCTCTCTCTCCTTTCTCTCTCTCTCACTTCTCTCTCTCTATCTCTCTCTCTTTCTCTCTCTCTATCCCTGTTTCTTATCTTCTACCTCCTCTTCCTCAGTACCTCCAAATAAAATCTGTTTTTAACTTCTCTCTTCCTGAAATCCTTTTCTGTGAGGAAAGGTAAAGCATTTGAAAGCATTTGAAAGATTAGGGTAAGGTCTATGACTAACTTTCTTTTACTTGCCAAAGCAAGGCCAGCAGCCCTAGATCACTACCCCAGCCACTTCCCAGGGTAAAGTGGTAAAGGTAGGGAGAAAGAAAGATTCAGCTTTTCTTTTGGCTGCAGCTCTCCTTTCCACATCACATAAGTCATCTGGGGCCTCCATCAACATCAGTTACAAAACAGAAAGTCTCCAAGCGTTAAAGCAGAACTAAGAAAACTTTGGGAAAGAAGCTGTCTTCTAAGCAGTGCCAGTGAGCCCAAGGGACCTTACTGGCATTACTTGGTAAGCTAGGCCAGACAATTCAATAAAAAAGGACTGAATTGCTAAAAGTCAGCTTTGCTGCAGGTCAAGTAGGTAACACCTGGTAATGCTCAAAGGACTGTTCTGGGGTAAGACTAGAACATGGGTCTTTGTGTATGCACCCCTGACTTTTTTTTAAAATAATTTTTAAATTGAATCACTTTGAGATACCCATTTTCAAGATTGAGAACAAGTCACACAATGTGCAGTATTCACTTCTTTCCCAGTGCACATTTCCCATCACCCCATCCCCAAATTCCTTCCTGCCATTGCCCTGTCATCCTACCTACCTCTGTGTCTTTGTGGCAGGAAATTTGCTTCTCTCTCTATTTTTCTCTCTCTCTCCTCTCCCTAAGCTATCTCTCTAGCCAAGAAAAATTGTTTTTTTTGTTTTAAAAAATACATCCTTTCTATTATTAAGGACTCATTCTATTTTTTGAAGAATATGCATATTATTTTCCAGAAAGGCTGGACAGCATTCCTACCATCAGTGAATGAGAGTTTCTTTCTTCTCACATACCGGGCAGCACTATTTGTTTTTGTTCTTTGTGATGTGTGCCAGTCTCTGTGGCATGAGATGGTATCTCATAGTTGTTTTGATTTGCATCTCAATGATGATTAATGATGTGAAGCATTTTTTCGTGTGCCTTTTGGCCATTTGCATTTCTTCTTTGAGTAAATGTTCATTTTTTAATGGGGTTAGATGTTTTGTTCTTATTCAATTCTGTCAGTACCTTGTGTATCTTAGATATTAGCTCTATATCTGATGGGTATTGGGTGAATAGTTTCTCCCATTCCATGGGTGGCCTTTTTATCCTCATCATTGTTTCCTTTGAAGTGCAGAAGCTTCTCAGTTTAATGTAGTCCCATTAAATTATTTCTGCTTCCAGTTGTTTGGACAATGGTGTTTTCTCTTTGAAGATGCCTTTAGTCTCAATACAAGCTGTGTTTTGCCTAAGTTTTCTTCCATAAACCTATGGCTTCTGATCTGATATCAAAGTTTTTAATTCATTTAGATTTGACCTTTGTGCCTGGTGTTTGATATAGGTCTTTACTTGCTTGAATGTGGCTGACCAGTAGTCCCAACACCACTCCCATATAATCCAGCAATACTAGTACTAGGGATATACTTTAGAAACATAAAAGCACAATACAAAAATGTCCTTTTCACCCCTTTATTCATTGCAACACTATTTACAATAGCCATAATCTGGAAGCAACCCAGGTTTCCTACAACTAATGAGTGGCTAAAGAAACTATGATACATCTACACAATGAAATACTACACAGATGTTAGGAAAAATAAATTCATGAAATTTGCCTATACATGGACTAATATATAAACTATTACGCTGAGTGAAATGAGTCAGAGGAAGAGGGATAGACACAGAATAGTCTCATTGTTGGGATATAAAAATATAAAGAAAAAAAAGACAATATGGTTATAATACCGAGGCAATAGAAATGAGGACTGGAAGGACCAGTCCAGGATATGAAGCTTACTACAAAGAATGGTGAGTGCAGTTAGAGAAATTACTGTACTGACAACTACCATGACAATAATAATGAAAGAGAGAAAAATAGAATCCTTGTCCTAAAGACAGGCTGGGTGTGGAAGGAGGGAATTGAGGGACATTGGTGGTGGGAAAGTTGCACTGGTAACAGGGATATACATTCTATGACTGAAATACAACTACTAACAATTTTGTAACCATGATGCTCAAATAAAGACATTATTTTAAAAATAATAAATAAATATATAGATATATAATAAAAAATGAGAAAAGGACTCATTCTCTTCTGAATGATTTTACCATTCTCAAGAGACTTAAATCAGTTGGAAGAGCAGTATTGAAAGACAATCAGACTTTTACACAAAATGACCAGTCTCATTACAACCATTAAGGAGAGTGCAGTTTTTTAGCTACTAGAAGAGCTATGCACTCAACTTTTTTTTTCTTGTAATCTGTTTTAGTCTCAAAGCAACTAGAAACACCTTACAGTGAAGGAAAATATCAACTTGGTAGGGAAGTACAAAGAGAAAGAATCAACTAGGAGTCTCAAATATGTAGCAATTTGAAAAGATGATGATATAAGAATAAGGAGAAAATAAAGCTTGCTCCTTTGCTTTATTCTCAGAAAATGCCCATCTCTACTCTGGAGAAAATATCTAGTCTCTAGTCACAAAGCAATGTGTGAAAAAAAATCACCTTATTGTCCTAAACTTTCCACATAATTTAAAAGGCATTTCTGAATTTTTAGGAGACCATTTTCAGAACAGTACTTTAGCCCAATAAAACCCAAAAATTAACCTTAAAATCATATGGTCTTTATAACAAATCCATTTTTATTTTCTGCTAGATTTTATACATATAGTACAATAATATGGGATTCTAATACAAATGAAATATAAAATTCTAATACCGACTTCCATACATAATTACATTCAAACTGTCTTTTTAAAATCAAGACCCTCAGTAGGAAATATATTGGCTTAATATAAACAGAACAACAACAAAAAAAACTTTAACAAACCTTTTGTTTCCTTTGTAATCCTGAATTTTCAACTATGCTTGATTTGGTTTCATAAAACAAAAGTGTTGATTTTGACTTCCCCAAAATTGATTATGGGGCTCCTAATATATCACAACTTACAATTTCATCATTTCAAGCTATTTTTTTTCCTTCAGAATCATTTAACAGCATGGTGCATTATATGATCACAAAATAAAGAAAGCTATGTTTTTAAATAGTGACTAAAATAGTAATGATACATATTAAAATTCTTTTGAGAGAAAACATTATTTTCTAATTACCACTGAATATAAGATCACAGGATGAGCACCAGGATAATTTATCTACCATGTTGGAAGCCTTTCTATGAATGTGGTTCTTGGTTACCTTATTCCAGGGCTACCCAATCTCAGAACAATACAACTGACTACTAGCCTGATTCCTATTTTGTGCATTTGAAACAGGAAATTTGCTAGTTTGACTTTAAAAGCCTAAGCAATCAACCAGTATTATGCTCTGACTTCCACTTGCTATTGCTCTACCCAAACAATTCTACAAATACCAAAATAAGCAAATACGTTTCCAAATTTGTAAGCATTTTAAGACGTAATTCATCTATTTGGGTTACAAGATAGTCATCAAGCATTCATAAATAGATTTCATAAATAGATCGAAAGTTATTGATGAGAGTTTCCTTAATCATTAGAATATATGTCGATAGATGTTTCTTCAGCTGCAGCACAATCTACATGCTTAATATCCAAGCATGAAGATAAAAATGAAACAAATCTGTTCAAAAGTCCCCCCAAGCTTCTTTTTTATAATATCTATAATGATAATAAACTATTATTTATAATATTTTTAATATTTAATGAAATATTAAATATTTTAATATTTAATAAATAATATCTTTATTTAAACATCTTGATTACAAATATGACTGTGATTAGGTTTCAGTCATGTAAAGAACACCCCCCTTCACCAGTGCAACATTCCTACCACCAATGCCCCAAGTCTCCCTCCCTTCCACCCCACCCCCACCTGTACTCTAGACAGGCTTTCCAGTTCCCTCTTTCATTCACATGGTTATGGTAGTTCTCAGTGTAGTTATTTCTCTCTCTCTCTCTCTTTCTCTCTCTCTGACTTATTTCACTCAGCATGATAGATTCCATGTACATCCATGTATAGGAAAATTTCATGACTTCATCTCTCCTGAAATAATTCAGTCTGTTTAAGAAGTATGCTAAAAAGACTGAATTATTTCAGATTTCTTAAGCACAACCTATACTTTATTGTACCAATAACCCTGTTTAAATTTTTTGTTATGCAATATCCTTCTTTAGCAATGTCCTTCCGTTTCTTATCCAAATGTCTTTATTTCTTCAAGACTCAATTGGAAAGTATTTGAGAGTTTTTTCCAGTCACTGCTACTAAACTCTCCCACTCATTCTTTCTTTCTTCCCTCGGCAAAAAAAAAAATTTAGTAATTAGTTGTTGAGTTTCTTGTCTTTGTCTTTTAGTGCTTGAGGGCCACTCCTGGCAGTATTAAAGTACAGGATGATCAAACCCTGATTTGCCCTCCTCTTGCATACAAAGTATGTGTTCTGGGTAATGAGTTTTCTCTCTGGCCCTGTTGAATTTTTTAAGACTAAGATTTTTTTCTTTCTCTTTGTACTTCCAGTTCATAGCACTTTAACTCTTCATTAAAGAGTGGTGATTTGGATTGATATTGTAATTTAACTGAACTTTTTTAGGAGAGAGGCAGAGAAAGAGTACAAGGATAAAGTTTCTCAAGGAAGTAAATTTTTTTAAAAAACTGAAAAATTCTCATACCAGTGAGATTGTCACCTTATCAGAATGCACAATAAAATCAAAACTGAAAAGAATGAGGGGAGGAAAATTCACTGTTAATGGGAATGTTGACTGGGCTAAACATTTTGGGAAACACTTTGGGCATATACTAAAAAAACAAAAAACAAATAAAAACAAAGAGAATTTGAACTTGCATATATATTAGCAATTCAACTTTTTGACATCTATCCCAAGGGATCTAAAATTCTATTCAGAAAGACATTTACATTCAGATGTTAAGTGCAATACTGATCATAGTAGCTAAAATTTGGCAAGAGTCCAAGAACAAATGACTGGATAAAGAAGATACAATACACACACATGCATACTATTAGACTATCAGAAGACAAAATCATGCAATCATGCATCATTACTTTCATTGTCAATACAGTTCACAGAGCATGTATATCATATTGTGTTTATTAATTTACTAGCTGATGACCACATTTTATGTAGTGTGAACAATGTCACTGAGCAAGTTTGTCTAAATGAGAATTTATATTTTCATTTTCCTTAGAAACCTATAAAAATTCTAAGATATGATAAATTTATATTACATTTAAAGTAAGTTTTCTAATCATAGTGGTTATACCTTCTTATAACCTTGCTAATAATGCTGAAAAGTTTCTTACCTAGTCTACTCTACACATGTTATTATCTATCTCTTTTAATATAGCCATTTTATTTTGTTTTTTGTTCTTGGGTCACAGCCAGTGGTGCTCAGGGGTGATTCCTGGATCTGTGCTCAGAAATTGCTACTGGCAGGCTCGGGGAACGATATGGAATGCTGGGGATCAAACTTGGGTCCATCCCAAGACAGCCACATGTGAGGCAAAAGCTCTACCACTGTGTTATCTCTCCAGCTCCAATAAAGCACTTTTAATCTTAAATTTTTTTTTTAATTTTAGTTATTTTGTTTTAGACTCACATTTGGAACTGCTCAAGGCTTATTCCTACTTCTTTGCTTAGGGATTACACCTGACTGGGTTCAGGGAACTGAGCATTTTTCTAGGGTTCAAAATGGAAAATATCACATGCAAGGTAAGTGTGTTATGTTCTGTACTATTTATCATGCCCTAGCCCACATTTTTATGGTTCCTTACCCTAGTATTATTATTCCTTTACCCTCTAAATTTTGTAGCATATTATATGCTACCTCTCTAAGGTCCAATGAAACAAATACTAAGATCCCCACTTAAATCAATTTGGGACAGTGGAGTGTAGTAATAACAAGAGGCTCTTCACTGCAATAGAATTAAAAATCCTATTGCAAATATATCCTTTTATAAATAATCAAAATGTGAAATCCCTTACTTAAGCACTTGTCTCATTAAAAGAAGCAGTGCACAAATAAAAGAGTATTATGATCCCATTATATTATATTCACATCAATTTTTCAACTGGAATATGATGTACAGTTCTATGCATAAAATAAAGCACGATCCTTTTGAAAAATAAAATAGAAAACTACAAAGAAGAAAATAAAACCCACCAAACTCATTGCATTTTTATTTAAATAAATTTCACACCATCAAGTTTCTACATTTATATTTGTGTAATTTATTATAATACCATAATTTATCAAGTTGTTCAAAACACAGTTGTTCCAGGTATTAAATATTCAAACACCAGTTTCACCATAGTGTGACTTTCCTTTTACCATTGTTTCTGACCTCCCACCTATCTGCCCTGTTGCAGTCACACACATATTTACTTCATATTTCTCTATAGAACACAAAGGTAAATAAAAATATCAAAACTTAGATCCACACAGGTCAGTTTGAAATGATTATTATATCTCACCATGGTGTTGCTAAAGTCAGTATCTAAAGATTTACAGGTCTGGGGTTGGTACTAATCGATCCCTTTGTGCTTGTGTGTAGGCTCATTGAGTTTGACAGATTACTATGTAATTTTCCCATCAGATTTCCTGTGACTCTACTATACGATATTGAGGTGATGCTTGGTCTCATGCAGCCAGTTGGTCAGGATTTATAGATCTAAAATAAATTTATGGCTTGGAAGTTAGATGAGGTTAAGTCGCAGAGCTGAGCCATTTTTGTTGGACGGTGTAGGAAGTGATGTTGGACTATTGCGATTCATGCATAAAAGAGAATATGCCCTCTCCCCTTTCTAGGAATGCCCAATATAGAGGTATCAACCAGGACTGAACTACCTGGGAAGTACCACAGGCCATTATTTTCTTTTGGCCATCATATATATTAATGTAATTAAGGCTATTGAAAATCCTGGTCTTCCTTTCAAATTGTAATTGTGTTGATTCAGTGTTGCACACACTTGATTGTGTTGCTTATAAATTTGGTTCTAGTGTTGACTGGTGGTGACATATTTTTGTTGAGGCTTTCATGCATATGTAGATATGATTCATTGGATGTCACAATGTGCAGTGCCACTGGCAACCCCATAGCATGAAGAGTGGGGCTTGGGATCAAACTCATAGACTCATGCTAGAAAGTCAGACTTGTTACCTAACAAGTCAGACTTGTTAGCTATTCCTGGACCTTCAAAAATCTTAGCTTTGGGATCAAAGAGATTGTTGAGGTGATTGACACTTGTTTGGCATGTGACCTTCAGTGGTTAGATTCCCTGAGCACTGCCAGGGGTTGTTTCTGAGCACAACTTGTGTATTGCCCTTAAACACCACAAGCTGTGCCCCCCTATACCACCTCTAACCTCCCAAAAATTAAAAAAAGAATTCTAGCTTTTGCATATTAACATTTGCATATTCTTGGTCATTTATTTTTCCTTTTGAATGTATAATTTAAATACTACATAATAGTTTGTCATGAGGGTGTACATCAACTTAATCACTTATTTTATTCAACATATTCAAATTACTCATTGTTATGTATGGTGCTCTGAGAAACATTTAAAGGAACAGTGCCCAGGGCTATGTGATCAATCCCAAAAGACAAACTCTGGTCTCTCAAGTCCAAATGAATAACTCTAATAAAGGATTGGAGACAATGAGAATAATCAGCTAGAAAGAAAAGATCTTAAAAGATTATGCTGAAGGGGGCAGAGGAACAGAAAGCTCAAAAGACTGAGTACATGTCAAAGGCCTGTCTTTGATCCTTGGCACTATAGGGACCCCTGGGAACTGTTGGGACTGACCCCCAAGGACAAAACTGGAAGTAGCCTTTGAGCATACCCAGACGTGATCTCTCAACCAAACAAACAATAAAGATGGTGCCAGATGAAAATATTTGAAATGGTGATATAAAGAAATAAACTGGCACATAAAAAGAACCTTCATAAATAAGATGTACACACAATGGTATTTATTATATTAGTTATATATAATCATGTATATCAATATTTTATTATATTATATAATTTATCGATAATATTACCATACTATATCATTATATATAATTAATATTTGTATTGTATTAATAAATATATATAATTACATAATAAATATACAATATTTGCTATAAGGAGGCAGATTTTTTCAATAGAGAAACCAATAATGGAAATACTTATGGTATGATATGCTTTATCAAAGCAGTTCTGTTCAGTCTCAGCTTTAGTGGCATTTGGTGCAAGGTCAAGTCTATTCTCACGCCATAATTTCTGAAAGGACGCTTACATGCAAGGCACATCAGAAAAGAAATTGGTCTAGTAAGCCGGTGTTCATCAATCATTAATGCTAGCCTTTGAATACACTCTCCCGCTTCCAGAGCTCTCCTTCTCTCACGACAGAGTGAATTCCAAATATATAACAGTTTAAAATAAAAGAGTCTTCAACATCTGAATCAAAAACCAGGCTTGATATAGCAAGGGAGTCACTTTGGTGTTGGGTGACATGTGAATTTTTCAAGTTTCTGGAGCACAGAAATAGAATGGGAGATCATGTGTTTGCTTTGCATATGACCAACCTTAACTTGACTCCTGGATGCTCATTTGGTTCCTGGAGTCCATTCAGAAGTGGTCCCTGAGCATTGCTAGTAGTGTCCCTCAAGCAAAGTTTCTGAATTACTATTGTTCTACCCAAACATTGTTTTCTGGAATGGTGTCCAAGGCAAGCAGAAACATAATAGAAATTTAGTGATAATCACTGTGTTTCTTTTCTAGGGAAAAAGACACAATCAAATAACAAAACAAAACATTAGTATATCTGGCTGATTGGTTACCAGCTTCAGAGATTCAAAGATAAGTGTAAATTCTGTGGAAATAAAGACAAGGGAGAAGTTTAAGGAAATTAGGCTTAAACATGAGCAATTCTTCATGATGTGCCTTGTCTTTAAGCTTTTAAATTGAGCAACTGTCTATTTTGCATATCTCACAGTTCTATAATCAAAGCTATGAAGTTTCTTCTTTCTAAAGCATCGGTATTTAAATATAAACAATGAAAAGCTAACTAGTTAAGATGGCATCTTAGTTGGCTTATTTTTTCCCTTTTGTATGAAGCAAGAAGATTTATACTGAAACATATTTATAAAGATTTGGGGGATGAGAAAAGAAGAACATTTGTGTAAGAAAACCAGGGTTCTCTGGAGTGTAAATAGGCAAGCAAGGAAACAGACAAGCAAGGGAGCTACATGTTCAAGAGAGAACACAGGTTTGAAGAACTAGTTGACTTAATATTAAAAACTTGCTTGTGGAGTTGAAAATCCTTCCATTATAATATTTTACCTAAAGTAAACTGTATGTCTTCACATAGCTTTTTTTTGTCAAAATAAGACACATTTATGAAATTAGATATTCGGTTTTATATAGATATGTTGACATTTGTAAACTACATTATTCTCACTATTAAAAGTCTAGATTCTGCTCATTTTTTCTCACCAGATTATGTGTCAGAAAGACTATTATATTTAGAATTTCAATGATGTCATGTCTTAGACATTGATATGTATGGGGCTCTTAGTAAATGTTCACACATAAGACAGACAATAAAATGTTTAATTGTATCAAAATGTGTTGTTTTCTATTTTAAACTGAGAGAACATTGAGAAACTGTCCTTGTCATTTGTAGAATCCCTTATGTGTCTTGATCTTCATCTTCTGTGTCAGGTTTAAATTGGAGACAAATTATTTCATTGTATAATACTGGGAAAAATGAATCACACTCAAGTGGTCAAATAGAGTAATAAAATTATAGTAAAAAGTATGATGGTTGACTATTAAATAACTGGTAGTTTGGCAGTGTAAAGTATAAACTAAATAATTTTTCCAAAATTGATTTGATCAGATCAGACTTGTGATACTAGACAGCTAATCAGAAAGCACTGTCATTGAGTTTACTTACTGACAATCACAGTTAGATTTTCTTTTAATAAGTCTCTGAGGTTCATATGAACACGTAGTGTAAATAAAAAAATGACCAGACTGGAACATCAAACAGAATAGATACCCAACCTAAAACAAGCTGTTAAGTGGAGACCAGTTACACTAGTATTCTTGGTGGGGGGAGTAAAGGAGAGAGATATGGGAGACATGCTGGGAACAGGAGTGGAGGGGACAACATTGGTGGTGGGAATGCCCTTCATTCATTGTCACTATGTACTGTAAATAATTCTGTGTAATGAACTTCAGTCGCAATAAAAATTAAAAAAAAATAAGTCTCTGAGGTGAAAGATAATGCTTACTCAACATAAAGTCCCTGTTGGACTCATGTATTGCTATTATATTTTATCTTATTAACAAGCTAAAGTTAACAGAGTTCAACCATTAAAATAATTTTATGAGATTTTCACTTATCATATCTTTATCAAGGAATTAACTCCAATGTAGATTCTTTGAACTGTCCCTAAAAGTTGAAAGTATTGGGGGCCAGAGTGATAGCACAGTGGTTTTTGATTGCATGCAGTCAACCCAGAGCAACTTGATTTGAATCCCTGGCATCCTATGTGGGCACCTGAGCCGGCCCTGATTGCAGAGTCAGGAGTAACCCCCTGAGAACCACTGCATGTGGCCCAAAAACACACAAGCAAAAAAAGTTGAAAATATTGATGACAATTTATGTTCAAATAGCTATCTTAGTTTCTGTGTTCTTGCAAATTAGGATAAATCAGGGATGAGTTTGTGAACAGAAGGACATTTCTTGACTATCTAGTAAGAATCTACTGCTATTTGAAAATCCTGGGTAGAATATTCTATCAGAGAAGATGAAGTCTAAATATGAATAGTCTATCTTCCCCAATCTTTCTTGAAGCTATATAAATCAGGCCTCTTGTTTCTTCATCACTGATTCAAACTCTTTCAAAAGTGACACATCTTGAAAACAGGGCTTGTTCTCATTTCCAACCCAATATGATATGATATATAATCGAGAAGACTGACACACATGTCTAGGATTGATTTATATGTATTCACTGAAGGGGTGCACATTTGCTGAAAGTACTGACTTTGAAATAACCAACTGGCATTTCATTTGGAGCATGACAGGCATCTAGTTATAAACAAGCAAATCTACTTATGAAGAGTAAAGAGAAATGAACAGGAATAGGGCAAGATTTGTGACAATCTCCATTGGTTTTGGTTTTGGTTTTGAAGCAAGATCTAGTTAGGAGCCCACGTCTTTTGAGTTCGGAAGCTGTGGAGGTTGGTAATAAATTCAACTTAATAATATTTATTTTTCCTACAAAAAAAGAAAAACTGACTTCCCAGATATTAATCAAAGAGATACAAAGAAACCAATTTAAACAGACAGCATTTAAAATAGCAGATAAAATGGTCAGAAATCTAGAACAGAAAAGGGTAATGTGTCAACTGGTATAAGAAAAAATAAGTTTAAAGTTTTTCTCTTATCAGGCAAAAGTACTTGCAATAATTCAGACTATAGAAACAGCATAGCTTTAGTGATAAAAGTGGTCAATATTGTGTCTTTCTAGCTGATTCATTCAATTCATTTTCACCAACTTCTCAAGACAATGTATCAGGGAACAATATGTAATTACAACCGTAAGATAAAAACACAGACATAAAACAGGACTACAAAGTGAAATCCATAACACCAAAAGCCTTTTGAGGTCGTTAAGATGTTTTAAAATAGAAAGAGATCCAGGAGCAAGAAGTTTGTGAACTCCTGATCTATATTTCAAAATGTCCTGATCTCTGATCTCACTTCCCCAGTGGAGATAAAGCAATTCGATTTAAAGTACAACCAGTCTGATAATAGCTAAATGCCCTTGAGAAACGACTAAAAGATCATCAAATGGTTTTAAGTCAATGCCATGCTGCATTCTTAGTAGAATTTCAGCTATCAGCAAGGAAAAGCAGAGTCCATGCAGCATAACAAGATCACAGTTTTGAGAATACAAGAGGGCTGAGATTCCAAACCTTAATCCACAATGCCACAGTTGAAGATCTGTGTCACTGAATCTATCTTACATATGAAATCCCATCTCCCAGCTTTAATGTTTACAGGAAGGCCTTGAATATGCTGTATAACTTCTCTACATCTTATGTTCTCATAAGTAAAATTAGGATAACAAAAGTACCTAATTTGTGAAGTTGTTGTGAAGTTTACAGCTTCAAATTATACAAGTAAATAGCTTGTAAATAGCAATTGCCTATAAATATAAACAGAACATTTAATGTGAAAGTTAGTAATAAATGGTTGCATAGAACATTATGACCTGAGAAACACTGTCCGTAAGCTGTAGTGGCTTTAAGTATCAGAAACAATTACTAGATTATCACTTAGTGGTTTTTTTTCACTTTATAAGACTGCACATGTGCACAAAAGCACACACATACATTCATTCACACAATGGGTCAGAAAGGCTTCTTCATGCTTCTAAAACAAATTATGAGTTATACTGTGCAACATCTATAAGTCAACCCAAAACTAATAGCCATAGACTTAAAAAAAACATTATGTCCAAAATTTGTTGAGTATTATTGCTTGTAGATTTTTCCTGGGAAATTATGTTGGCTATTTTTCAAGGTTTTCTACAATCTTCAGTTCAGTTTACTCTAATATACATAGACTAATCTGCCGGCTATTATGCTAAAATTGAGACTACACATTTTGCAGTAGTCCAATAGTTTAGTTATCTTCAAATGATGATTTACTTGAATTACATGACAGTGCTGTGAGGATGTAAAGAGAGAAAACAGCATCTCTTATACATAACAATCGCTGAGATAGATACGCAGCTGATCTGTCAAGTTACTTAAACCAGGAAATAATTTCACCTCATCAATGCAAGTAAATTTGAGTCTAGGATTAAAGAGCATCCCAAGGAAACAACAGACAAAACAGAGTACCAGCTTGACTGATGTCTCTCTCATACCCTCTTTTTAGATGATGATTTGTTTCTTCTTCCTCTCCTTTGAGACATCATCTAACCAAGTGCACATTTGTGAATGCACGCTAGGAGGAGGCTGATAGCAAATGAAACATTACTTATTATCTCTAAAAAACTCAAAAAAGCTTTGAACATTCTGATTGGAGAATATATGTAAATTGTTTCTCCTTATTCTGAGGGGCTTAACTGTCCTGTCTGGGATGTTAATGTAATCATCTGTAGAAAATACAAATTTCTTAAATCATTTTAAAATCACAGGAAACTTGCCCCAAGAAAGGCAAACCCTGAGAGTTCCCTACATGGCACTCAAAACAAGAGATTAGGGTTTGACTGACTTGATTGGGTCTTAGCAAGACGTCTTGTTTCCTCTTTCTATTTTCAAAGCTCCTTCAAGGCAAAGCCTCCTGATTATTTTACAAGAAATCTCCCTCAGCTTGTCTTTATCAGAATTTGGACAGCCCCAGTCAGAGGTAAACTTCTTTTCTAGGACAAAGTTGGTGCACTGATATAAAAGCGATCCAGGTAGCTGAGCGTTGTGATATACCTACTTTCTAGCCTACAGGTCTATTTAATTCATTTGGGTCTCTGAGTTCTTTGACTCCTTCTTTTCCTCCAAACCCATTTTCTAAATCCTGTTCATTTAAGCAAACTATTAAAAGAACAATCGCTCTCTCTTCTTTTTCCCCTCACTATTTTCTCTGGCATTCAGATCATTAACCAACCACTATCGTTTTTGCTTCTTACTCTTTCACATAATTTTAGTGCTTTAATGATTCAAGATGCAAAAAAAAAGATGCGATTCTTATAATATTTATGGAGGAGCTAGAGAGATAGTAGCGCAGACAAGGTTCTTGTCTCACATGCAGTTGGCTGAGGTTCAATTCTGGAAGCACATACCATCCCCTGAGCATTGATGTGTCCCTAAGCCAGAAATAAGTGCTGAGCACCACCTGGCATACCCTAGAAACCAAAAATCAATAAATAAAGACCATAACATTCATGTACTGCTTGGTGCCCCAACTTCAAAACCATGCTCATTTATTTGAAATCTCTTTTGCTTCAGGAATTTTTTTTAAGTCCATGAAATAGCAACAATAGGAGTAAGTCTTGCATTGTTTTTAGTATTATGTTTAATACTTAGATATAGAGAGTAAATATCATCCCTTATGATAATGAAAAAGATGATAATATATGTTATGTAGAGAATTATGACTGTAAACTGAGGAGAAGACTCAATCACCTGTTACATCTTGTCCTTGTTTATATATAGTTACTGTGTTTTCTTAAGAAGTCCTTGAAATATATTTTATATTTTTATATTTTATGTATTTTATGACCTAAAATATAAGTTGCTGAGCCATTCCCAGGATTGTAAGAGACACAGAATACAAACATCAATACTTGAGAAATTCCAGGTCAGCATCAGCACTAAACCCAAACAGAAAATTAAGTCTTTTCTTTTTCTTCTTCTTCTACTATTTGTTGTTGTTTTTCCTATTGACATCCAAGTAATGGCCTCAAACTCTGGAACCAAAGAGCAAGTTTCAGTTTTGGGATGGACTGGCCTTTCTACCTTGATAAAGTGGCTGCAATCAGAGTTTTGATGAGTTAAAAAAGCTTCTTTGAGGACACACATTGCAGTAAAGATAGAAATATGGGCAGTTCACATGTAGAGAAGCCTGAAGTTACAGAAGTTACCAGAAGGATGATTTTTCTTTAGTTTCATTAATATATATCATTTGTGTTTGGATAATTATGTTTTCTGAATATGAAAGTTTTTATATTTTGAGCTTTATGCTATATTAGCATAAACTCTAATTTTCTTGCTGAATGAAAAAGAAAGCAAGCAGGAGATAGAGGAATACAGATATTCATTATTATGTAGATCTTGAAACATTTGAACCATTTTATCATAGATCTCAAATTCTGGTGCTAAATATAAGTGAAATAATTTTTTTTTTGATTTTTTGGGCCACACCCGTTTGATGCTCAGGGGTTACTCCTGGCTAAGCGCTCAGAAATTGCCCCTGGCTTGAGGGGACCATATGGGACGCTGGGGAATCGAACCGTGGTCCTTCCTTGGCTAGCGCTTGCAAGGCAGACACCTTACCTCTAGTGCCACCTCGCCGGCCCCTGAAATAATTTTTTTAATATATGCCAAGTAGGTGATAGATATGAAGTTGGTAAATTCAACATGAAAATGTATATTTAAGGGGTCCGGGAGATAGCATGGAGGTAAGGCATTTGCCTTTAATGCAAAAGGTCATCGGTTTGAA
>PVKC010002571.1:0-23712 GCA_004027635.1 Crocidura indochinensis
AAAGAAAGAAAGAAAGAAAGAAAGAAAGAAAGAAAGAAAGAAAGAAAGAAAGAAAGAAAGAAAGAAAGAAAGAAAGAAAGAAGAAAGATAAAGATCAGTCTTATATTGCTTTAGTGTTTTGGAGACAGTCTATATGCTTCTTATGAGATTTTAAAATTCATTTCTGTTTCATGTTGAGGGCACACAGAAATCTAAAAATACAATATTTTCATAATTTTTATTGATAAATAAATTGTGCAACTTTATCATGCACAAAGATTTACATCAATGATGGCAATTTGAGACCGGCTTCAGTTTGAGACCCTGTGGTAGTTTGAGACCACCTACAACAGTTTGAAAAGCTTACCGATGGGTATCTTTGTGGAGAAGAAAAAAAAAAAATACATGTGAGAATTAGACTTTGCTCACCAGTACTGCTCACATTCTGGTCAGCCTAGGACCTGTGATGTTCCTGTGATATTTCTCATAAATACATACTATAGGGTCTCATTTGTCTGACTTTCTAAAATCAGAATCTGAGGAGATGGGGTCGTAGTTTTGCTAGAGGTATTTTTTTTTTATTCTGATTGTGTTGCTAACAGATTCTGGTTATTTTTATATGCTGGGACATTTAGGAATTATTGGCTTAAATATTGTAAGCATCCATAGAGCTCATATAGAAAAGAAGTTGGACATCCAAAAATCTTTGATTCCTCCTATAGCTTTTGCCTCTTTTCATGTTATTTTATATACCAAATCACTTGCTCAGAACAAATTAGGATCTGAGGCTCTAGAAGTTTCACTTTCTTCCAGGTGAAAGCCTCTGCTTCTGGCTTACCTATCTGGCTTGCAGCAAAGTCTTAGACAAATTCAAATTCCACCAAGAAAAAAAAAAGTCCTAGAACACAGCCAGGTCTAACAGCAAGGTCTTAACTTTGACACAAAAGTCAGATGCTCCACGTTGAAGAAGAGTGTTGGGTAACCCAGAGAAAGAAGACTGCACTGGGACCACCTTACCCCCAGAGATCACCTCTTCTTCAGCCTCTCCTGGGACCACTCACCTGAAGCAAGGGGTATGAACCCTGAGTTCATACTCTTGTCGTCTGCTCAGAGACGAGTCCTTCAACAGCTCCCTCTCTTTCCATGAAGGAATATGTGTGTACCCATCTGTAAATAGATTTTCTGCAATGCATTTTGTGTATGATATATTTGTTGTTATTCTTTTCGTTTGCTTGTTTTATAGCACCCAGTGGCACTCAGTGGCACAGGGGACCACATGGGACACCGGGATTCGAAACAACCACCTTAGGTCCTAGGATCGGCTGCTTGCAAGGCAAACGCTGCTGTGCTATCTCTCTGGCCCCTCCGTTGCTATTTCTATCTTTTGGAAATTAGATAGATATTACAACTTTAGAGTTTTTAAAGCATTGGGATTCTGTGTTAGAAGATTAAAAACCTACTGTCAACCTTGCTTTCATGTTCTCAGCTAAGAGCTATGTTAGTGTCTTTACCTGAAGCTATGAGAGCAGATTATTTTATTTTCTAAAACATTTAAAAATTTATTTACAGAACTGTGATTTACAATTATTGATAGTTGAGTTATAGTCATGTATTTCTACACCAATCCCACCACCAGTGTCAATTCCTGTCCCCAGTGCTTCCATACTCTATTATCTCCTCACTCCCTTCACTGGCACATGACAAAGTTTGGTGGTTTCAGCGCAGATCTCATGATTTCAGTGTTGCTGAATCTACTTTAAGAGTGGATTATTTTAAATGCAGGGTGTTGGACTACTGGTCACACCCTAATCAATATTCATATTCCACCCAGGGCTGTGAACTGGTGATGGACTATTGGATTATTCTCTACTTGGTATTCCTCTCCCACCTGAGGGTGTGACCTGGTTCTTGTCAATAAAAGCAGGGGTCTGAGGAAGACTCATTCTGTCTTCTGCCACTAAACTGCTTTCCTTCGTAGGAGCACAAGGCTTGTGTGGTGGGATTTTGCTTGAGTGCTAGATTTCCTAAACTGTTATTTTTTGGGGGGGCACACCTCTTGATGCTCAGGGGTTACTCCTGACTTTGCACTCAGAAATCGCTCCTGGCTTGGGGGACCATATGGGAAGCCGGATCGAACCAAGATCCATCCTGGGCTAGCTGCATGCAAGGCAAACACCCTACTGCTGTGCTATGACTCTGGCCCCTGAACCTGTTCTTGTGCCTATTTCCTGCATCAACGTTTGCTTCCAGACCTGTGTCTCACCAGATCTTCGTTTTGGAACCCTGGGGCTTGATGGGGCTCCACTAGCAGCAGGGCTACTAAAATGAAAATGATGGAAAGAAATTTTACCAATGATCAAAGCATGCAAACCAGTTATTTTTAGATATTTTTGTAGTTAGAAACAAATTTGGGTTCTTGGGTGATGCCACCATTGCCTCTTGTAAATCTGGGAGCTCTCTGCAGTTCTTTTCTTTCTTGGTGATGAGTGAATATTACACAGCCGATGTCCCCCAGTGAAAAGGAAGATTATTTTTTGAATACATGTCCTTTATCAAGGGTGACAAAACAAAACAAAACCCTCAAATATGTAAAAACCCAGGATGCTAGAAATACAAACTCAATTCATCCAAATCCAAGCTTGTCTAGACACCGGTCACAAACCCTACTGAGGTGCCATGACCACCAAGTCAGGGAGAGGGCAACAGGAGGTCAAGATAAAGGAAGTGGGGAGGGCCTCAGAGGACCCCTAGAGTGATCACCCTTACAATAGTACCTCTACCTTCCCAGGAAATGTGAGGAGTCCCCAGGCCTTGTCCATCTGACCCCACCCACCCCTGCGCAGTGCTTCAAAGGCCAGTCCCAAATGATTCAGCCCTCCTTTGCTTCATCTGCCTTGCTCTCCTCCTCCACATTCTTCTGCGATTAGTAGCAGGTTAGGGTACTGCACTGTATAAGCCCGCAATGAGGCTGGAGGCCAGGGGAGGTGGGTGGAGACTGGGAGAAGAACTGTCCAACGATCCTCCTCTCTTCATGGGATCCCAAACTGTACCACCAGCTCCTCTTCTGCATCCACGCGGATCTGAGAAAGTGCACTGTAGGCGTAAGTAGCTATCCTGGAGACCTGCTGCAAGTCAGAGAAGGGGATGGGCTCGCTGGCCAGCACCTTGATGGGGCTGGCTGGTGAGAAATGGCAGCCGTGGCAGCTTGTTCCAGTGGATCAGGGTGCTGCTCAGCACAGCCAGGCGGGTGCTATATTGCCGTGCTCTGTCCATGTATTCGTGCTACTCCCTGCCCTGGGAGTCAGCAGCAGACACATCGATGATGTTGCTGGCTGTTTTGGCAAGGATGGAGGACAGCAGGGCCTGCTCATCTGTGCGGGCAGAAGGCAGGCTGTGCTAATTGGGCTTAGCTCCATTAAGGGCTTTGGTAGGAGGGTGGTAGGCAGAAGCAGCTTCCGTTCTTCTTGGTCCTGGTCCGAGTCCTCGAGTCCTCCGTTCTCGCGGCTGTAGCAGCAACCCATGGCTGGGTCACTCCGAAAATGAAGATCTTTAAAAGGAGAACACACCCCTCGGAAACCAAAGGAGACCAGAGAGAATCTGTATCAGAGCAGCTGCAAGAGAACAGAGTGCTGGGTCTGTCCTTAAGTGTCTTAGTGAAGGTCGTGTGTATCCCCAGCATCCTCTCTTTCACGCTCAGTCCTTTGCAGGCTCACATAGTGAGCTTCTTCCAGAGACCTTAGCCACCAAGAGTCTTTATCGGACACTTAGGGTCAGTTCCCCACTGACAACAACCCCATGTGAAACAACCAAGTCCTGGTGCGATCTGAAAGTCCTCCTCTTTCCCAGGGAGGATGAGTGAGAGCTGGCTGGCAGGACCTGAGCAGCTGAGGAGAGTGCCTTCCTCTCCCATCAAGATGAATAGCACCCAGCACCCAGGGCTTCCTAATGGGTTCATTTCATTAGTTTGCTTGCTCAGTTATTACCACAGGACCCAAATGGAAATGGAAAATGTGCATGATTTCTTTTCAAGGCTGAGTGACTCGGGAGCCTGGTTGTGAAAGGAAGACAGTTGCTCTTTATTCTTTCTGACATATCTGCTCTGGGATATTCAACCCAAGTGCCTGAAAGCTCAGTGAGAAAATGAGACAGAGCAGCTCCCGTCTCCCTCCCCACTTCCAGATCTTGTCTGTGTACATCATCAGCCGCTAATGAGTCAGCAAAATGGAGTTATTCCGACTTCAGAATGGGATATCACTAAATCTTCTAAGATTTACAACCTTTGAAAATGTGCTCAGAAGATTGAGGAGATGGCTAACTGGTGAGAGGTAAGCTCATCACAGGGCCCCAGGCCCTCCAGAAATTCTGAGAACAGACCCTTTAAAAAAGAAAGACAATCTTCCCAGCAAGGAACAGAAAAATATTCTCAGCCCTGGTTCTGACTAGGCTGAACTACTCATTGACTGGCATTTATAACAGGGCTAGCTGAAGGCCTGCACTGTGGCCTTTCTTCCTCCTGGGACTTCAAGATTAAGTCAAAACAAGAACTAATACAAGGGAATATAACACAGCACTAAGATGGCTTTGCGTGTTAAAGTCTCAGGTTTGATGCCCCATGTCACACAGTCCCCTTAACATCACCAGGGGCCACCACCTCCCCAGACATAGAGTTGGAAATAGTTTCTGAGTACCACTCCCAAATGAAACTAAAGCTATGGAAGCTGCATCATGACATACCATGATGGCAGGAAAATTGAGTCGAGGGCCTGCCTGCTGACACTGGATGGTTGCACTTAGCCTCACAGGGTAGAAAGCATGCCAGTGAGCCCTCAGAACCTGTGCAAGGGAGGGAATAACTTGTACAAAGATGGGACAAGTAATGGATGACAGCTTGTCTTATTATTCTTTGATGCTGAGTTGTGCACATCATTAAGGGCACATCAACTCTATTCTCCATTCAGCTCAAGCCCTGCTCTCAGCCATACAATTTTTCATGTCCTTGTCCTAATGAATCACTGAGCAATAAATAGAAGAACTAGAGAAAGATGCCCTCCTGAGTCAAGGACAAAGGTTGCAGGGATCCCTGTGTGCATCCTCAGCCTCTTCCATATCACCCCTCACCTGAGTGGTGAGCCCAGCAATCACCAAAAGCATCTTGATTTTCTTTCTAGAGGAGGCACAGTTAAGGCCCAGGGGAAGAGCCTGGCAGCTCTCAGCATCACTCTTCTTTTCAGAATGGTGGTTAGCAGAGAGAAATTGTTACTTGTTGTAGAGTATTTTTGTATTCATTTTATGTATTCTATTTGTTCTTTATCTGTCATCCCACCTGAACTTTCCAGGTGGGGGCGATTGATTAGGAAATAAAGGAGCTTGGAGGGGAGGCCAAAGGAGATGGTCAGGCAGAGGTAGTTGGACAGAGGCGGTTGTGGGAAGACGGAGAGGACAGAGAGGAGAAAGAGACATAGAGAGAGAGACAGAGATAGGGAGAGAGAGGAGAGGAGAGAGATAGAAGCGGGGAGGATTAGGCTCTTTTGGTCAAACCTTTTGTCCCCCCAAAACCTCTTTGGATCATTTATTGCGGACAATTATTGCCAAGGTCTCCCCGAGAGAATGGGAGTTGGTCTCTCAATTTGGGAGATATTTGGGGACCCTGAATATATCAACAGTGGACTCAATTTCATGCCACACTTGTTTGTGCCCAGACTGAACTGAATGTCAGAAAAAGTGTCTAAGCAGCTACAGTTGTAGTGGGGCAAGTACTGCTGGAGAGTCTACACTAGCCAGTGGAGGGAGCCAGGCCAGGAGCATGTTTCTTCACGAAGCTTAACATGGATGGTCTGACCAAGTCTACTTGGAAGGGAATAAGCCTGACGGAAGATGGACCACGAGTCTGAATCCTTCAGGCCTGCAGTGTGGCCTCACCAGGCCTGTAAGGAAGCAGCCATTTTGCCTTGTCCCATCCCTCAAGAGTCTGGAATAACCAGGATAGTCATCAACATTCCAGTGTGCTGAATGAAGCCTGGAGCACCCAGGCAACGGTTGTATGGTCCTTGGTGTCCATGAGATGCCATCAGTCATGTCTGTCTCACTTGGGTATTTATAGCATGACAGCTCTCAGCTCTGCACACCTCACAGATCTAGAACTGGCACATCTCTAGAGAATGCTAGATGGGAAAATAACTATTACTTAGATCTCAGCAACTGTGTAAAGGGGCTAACGGATCTGGTCATAAGACCCTGGATTCCTACAGGTATTTTTTCCTGTTTGGGAATTTCTTATTTATTTTAGAGAAAGCATCATCACACTAATATTTGGCAAAAACTGATGAATGGGGTTTGGTGCAAAGAAGTGATTCTTACAGTATCACTTTTTCAAGGAGCATGGTTACTTCAAGTAACGTGGTTTACCATTGTATTAATGTCCATGTTTTTGATATGAAATGCTACTGCACCTCCAATAATAGCATATATACTTTTCTTAAAAATATGAACATATTTTGCTTTAGTGCCAATATTGCTGCTTTATGTGTGCCACGCTGCTAGCCAGTCTTCAAGTATCCTTCCACCATCACACCAAGGTCACCCATTCTACCCTACAAGATCCCCTAGTTAGATTTTTTTGGGGGGACAGTGCTCAGGGATTACTCCTGGCTCTATGCTCAGAAATTACCCCTGGCTCAGGGGTGTGAAAGAGATTTAGCAGGAGAAGCTTCAGGAGAAGGATGCAGGATGGAGAGAGCAGAGACAGGATATAAGCAGGGTAGCTGAAGGAGGCTGCTTAAAAGGTTAGCTTAGAAGCCACACGTGGCTACAGCCTATTAATAAAAACATTTCATGTCTCCTGACTTGTAGTGACTGCTTGTGTGTCATTTCTTCACCGTTATCCAGAACCCTCAGACCTGTCAGGTCAAAGAAGCTGCAGGTGCCTGGGCAGGCCGAGAAAGGCCTCACCATCCATCCACCATCACCCACCACCATCAAGAACTCTTGTTAATATATTTAATTCAACAGTTTCCTTTCTCTTTCTTCCTACCTTCATTCACTCCCTCTGGTAATTGTCATACTTCTCATGAATTCTACACTTTATTTTTGTTCACAATTTTTACAAGTTATTTTTGTTGGCTGATTAGTTCCTTTGTTTTGGTTAATGTTCCCCAGATGACAACCATATGGTAATCATCATTCACTACTTCATTTTGCTAGCATCATCACTTCAAGTTCTGTCCATATTGTCACCAAAGATTTTTCCATAGCCAAATGGTTTTCCATAAAGTATAATTATATATTTCAACACTTTTTCTTCATCCAGTCATCTCTTGATGGGAAGTTGGATTGATTCCATTTTTTTTTTTGGTTTTTGGGTCACATCCAGCTTTGCTCAGGTGTTACTCCTGGTTCTACACTCCTTGCAGGCTCAGGGGACCATAGGGGATGCTGGAATTCAAACCACCATCCTTCTGCATGCAAGGCAAATGCCTTACCTCCATGATATCTCTCCAGTCCCAATTCCACGTTTTTAATATTATGGGTAATGTTTCTGTGAACACAGAGATGAAAATGTCTTTTTGAATGTTGCCAGACTATGGACAAATGCAGAAGAGTGACATTGTTGGGTCTTATGGAATTGCTACTGTTATATTTTAAGGAATATTCATATTATTTTCCAAGAGATTGCACCCAGTCACACTGTCACCAACAATCTATTGATTGTCTCCTTTTTTCCAGTCTTGCCAACACTTTTATCTTATCTTCTTATGGCCATTCCCACAGGCATGGGTCACCTGGGTGCTTCTTCTGAGAAATGTCTGCTCATATTTTGTGCCAGTTCTTTAAGTGAGTTGTTGGCATAGTTGTTGAATGTTGTGATTGCTTCTTTGGATAGGCAGATGTATGTTGGCAGATACTCTTCTCTTTGTTCAATATGGAACACATCAACCTTTGTGTCTGTTTTTGAATCATGCCTGTCAGTGTTTAGGGGCTGCTCCCAGGGGAACAGGTGGGTGTGGGTCTCTGCATGTGAGCTTGTATTCCATACATTTTGAATGTTGTGGATGAAATAGTCAGATAACTTCTTTTGTTATTGACATATTTTGTGAAGCAATTAATTTTTTCTCCAATGTAGAAAAACACTAAATTTACAAATTATACAATAGAATAATTGGTGAGTATTTCTGTCATATCTAGAATCACTTATTTTTTTTCCCCAGAGGACACAGTCTTAATTTCAACATGACTTGTTTAAGATAAAACTATGGGGGAAATTATTATTTTTAGACCTCCTAGGGATGCTCAGGAGACCTGGGTCCTGGGTATCCCACCCAGGGGTTCTTACCAACTGAGCTGGTGGTTCCAGTGGGGTTCTGGGGGTGTGACATTGACCAGGCCCTGTGGTTTTATGATTATCTAGAGGATAAGGTGCTTGCTTGACTTGTGCACAGCTAGCTAACCCAGGTTCCATCCCTGACACCATGTATAGTCCCCGGGCACAGAACCAGGAATAGCCAGGAGTAATGCCAGATGTGGCTCAAACCCCTGTCTTGACACTCCTCCCCCAAATAAAGAGCACAAAGAGACTTAAGTATGCCAGGAAGATAGTTAAGTTTTCAAGTTGTTATAAGTTGCAACTTCTTTTCTTATTCTCTGGCATGTTGGTACTGATTTGGGGCTCACAGGGTTGGAATTCTTTTCTAAGAGAGCCCTACATTTCTGGTTTCTTTGCTACTTACCTAGCTTAAATGCATCCAAGCTCACCCTCTGTCAACATCTGTGGACCAGAGGCACTGTGAAAGAGTTTGTGCTTGTGGCCCATAGGGCAAGAGCTAGTGATGCGTGCGGGTGAGCCAGGTGAGTGGCAGGGAAGGGCTTTTGGAAGGTTCTGCTCTCATGGGCTCAGAGCCCTTTGGCAGGTCAGAAACTGGCTCTGAATTATTGAAGGGCAGATGGTGGGGTGTTGCTTTCCCCACTTTTCTAGGTAGCACAGGAAGTTTGGACTCTTCAGGCCTCTCACTGAGCACAGGAAGCTGGTAATGTCCACACCGGCAACTAGAAGATACTGAAATCATGTTGAGAGAAATGAAGTTTACTTGATAGTGTTGTGGTCACACATCACAGGACTTGGGAGTTTCTCCAAGTGCTAGAGCAGAAGCTTGATCTGTGAAAGACTGTGTTCCACCCATTCACCACTGAGTTCCCCCATGCTCCACTGAGATCAATCCTCAAATACAGAGTTGTTGGTAGCTTCGAAGCACTGCCAGTTGTGGCTCAAACACTGGATGCAAAGAAAAACCAGGGGGTAAAGGCCAGAGAGATAGCACAGTGGGTAGGGCATTTGCCTTGATATGGTCCACCCTGGTTCCTTCTCCAGCATTTCATCTAGTCTGAGTCCTACCAAGGAGTGAACCCTGAGCTCAGAGTCAGGAGTGAACCTTGAACACTGCCAGGTGTGGCCTAGAACCAGACAGGAGATAGATCTGATGGATAAAAGACATGTGACTAGCATCAAGTCTGTGATTAACTTATTTTCAGAGCTCATCGTGACTGCTTTGTTCTGTGACTCAAAACACTAGAAGAATAAAGATTTATTGTGCTCAGATGTTGATGTTCCCTCAGCAACAGATACTCACTGAACCCTGAATAGCTGTTTCCTGTGTGTGGGGGTGTAAAGTTTGAGCTTCCAGGAGCAGTCTGAGATTCACACCTCCCCTCTGCTTGAGCTGCTTTTCAAGGTCCTTGACTTTAAGATGCTGTTGGGTGCAGTTAGTTCAGAAAAGTGCTCTTTGGTATGGAAACAGGAGACTGCTTCCTTTCCCCTTGGAGACTTTCTCAGCTTTGACCTCTTTTGCTTTCACAGTGAATCTGAATCACTATGTAGGTCACCTACCCTGCTGCTGAGATCCAGTTATTACTAGCCCAATTGTGGGCATGATTGGTTGTAATTGGAGATGGGTTGGGGTGAGAAATATTCATTATTCATACACCCCTTTTCTCTGAGACTTGAAATGTGTAGGGTAGGCAAACTTTTTTCTTTTACAATTTTAATTTAAAATTTATTACTTTTATGAATTAAAATAAATCCATTGAAAAACAATATTGGAATACATTATATATTTTTACTGCCATGAGCAATAGTATAATTACAGTATTTTAATGAATAGTTCTGAGGATCAATCTATTTAACGGATTAGATGTATGCAATAAAATAACCCCAATCTTTAAAACTTCATGGCATTTTTCATTTTATCAAATACAAAGTCTGCTTACGTGGCAAGAGTGAAGACTAAAAGGAAATTAATCATTTAAGATTATCTTTGAAGGGGCTGGAACAATAATGGTAGGGAGTTTGCCTTGCATGCAGTCTACCTGGAATGGACCCAGGTTCGATCCCATATGGTCCCTTGAGCCTGCCAGGAGGATTTCTGAGTGCAGAGCTAGGAGTAACTCTAGAGTGTTGCTGGATGTGGCCTAACCCCCCAAAAAACAAACAGACAAACAAAAGGTTATCTATAAAAATTATTTTCTTTTCAAGTCTAATAGTCTAGTCACATTTCTGGTCTAGTTCTAGTGTCCAGAGGAGAGGAGATTCTGAAACACTTTGGTTCTGGGGGATGCTGTAGGAAGGAAGCCCAGAGGCCACAGGAACAAAGTTCAGCTAGTTTTGTTTGTCACTATCATCCTGCTTGCCATGTCTCCTGGAGATCAGTAGAAAGGCAGCATCTCAGACCAATAGGATTCCTGGAGTCAGATTCTGCACGTTAAGACCCTCAGGAGTTTGAAGTTAAAGATATACTATTTTTTGTTTTCGGCCACATCTGGCAGTGTTCAGGGATCACTCCTGGTGGGGCTCAGGACTCTATAAGATGCTGGGGATCAAACTTGGAAGCCACATGCAAGGTTAGTGTTCTACTTTCTGTTCTTCTGTCCATCCCTACAAGGCCCAGGTTTTGTGATGCTATTGATTGACTTATCCAGAACTCACAGGCAAATGTTATGTCAGAGAGTCTGTTGTTAGTTCCCAGGCATGAGGAAAGTAAGTTTATGTACTTTTGGGGAATCTTTGTAACTTATTGAAGGTCAGCTCCTCTTCGTGAAATGGAGAGTCTGACAGTGCCTAGGTCATAGAGTTAGCTGGTCAGCAAATGTGAAAATAAATTAACCAGCCTATAGTAGAGTTGCATATGATGCCCAGTGAATGAATGCATTTACTTTTGCTTCTCCTAGTAGAAAATGTCCGTATTCTTTTTTTGTGGGGAGAGGTAGTTTGGGCCTTATCCAGCAGCACTTAGGAATTATTCCTAGCTCTGAGCCAAGAAATCACCCCTATAGGGTCAATGGGCCCTATAGTATGCCTGGAATTGAACCTAAGCTGGCTGCATGCAAGGCAAAAGCTCTCCCTGCTATGCTATCACTCCAGGCCTAGAAATGCCTGTTTTCAAGAATGTTTGCTGCTATCTTTGTCTTGATTTTTCTTCTACCATGATGAAAAGTTCTGATGAAAGGATTTTCAAAGATTCTTTCTCAGTTTAGGTTAGACAGGTTGAGAAAGTCTATTTAAAATTAAAAAAAAGAAGAAGAAATGCCCATTTTCTTCATCAGGTGGTTTTCTTGCCTTGTAGAACCATGTAACAGAAGGTCTGTGGTTGATGGAGGAGACACTGCTGTGAGCCTGGGAGAGGACACAACTGGGATAGGACAGTCTTCCCCCCACCCCACCCCAACCCCACCCCAGCTTTCAATGCTCTATTAGCCTTACACTGTCACACCTCATAAAGCCACTTCTTCTGTTGCCTCCAGCTTTAAGATCACCTCATGGTGGAGGCACACACAGACACTCTGATGTTGAGTGTGCTGGGCCAACCTTGTGTTCCTGAATATTGCCACTGGCATGGGATTGTAAATCATGATACCTGCATTAAAGATTAAATAGGAAAAAGGCAAACAAGACCACCTTCTGGCAGGAAAAAGCTCATTGGTCCTCATGATACCCATGACTGTTCCTCCACTGAATCAGAGCCTGCTGCAGTTGTTCCAGTCAGTAAGTAGCCCTGGATGAAGGACATAGGGACTGAGCCCATTAACACGAAATTTGTGTCTTTGTGTCCACACAGTGCCTCCTCGTTCCTGTGGTACCTCCTGCAGAGCACCAGTTACAGAAAGGTGCAGAAAGTGTTTATCATATGGGTAATGATTAACACATTCACGTCTTACATCGCCAATGGACTGAATCTCTTAATGTTTGTCTTTAAACTGGAACCAGCATTTGTTTTCCACTTGGCTGGTGTGCAACACTCAGACTCAGGCACCCCCTGGTGGAAGCTCCCCCAGAGGGGGGGGAGCACTAGGAAATTTCCTGGGATCATCTCAGGATCATTTCCCTCAACAAACATTCCTTTTTGCCCATCTAGCCCTCCCGACCTGAGAGCAGAGCTTTGGAACCCGATTCCCTCTTGTGGCCAGTTGGCAATGATGTGACTCTAAGAAATCCCCTTCTCTGGTCGTGGGAAGAGAAGATGTACAAATGTCTGCCGAGTACTCTCTGCACTTGAGATGGCCCAGCTTTGCAAAACTCTCTCACCTGACCCTGTGACCCTCAAGGAAGCTGTCTGGGCTTCCCTTCCTAGATGCCTAAAGTCTGGGCCATCCTTTTATGCCACTGGCTCCTACAGCAGGCTTGTGTATATTGATGATTAACTCTGAATGTAGTTGTGATTAAATATTGTCTACATTTTGTGGTTCCTCAATGAGGAAGAGAAAGAATTATTTCAAGCAACACCTGGGAAATTATGCCAACTCACACTCTCCCTTGAGTCCCTTTTGTGGCTGTTTTTTTTTTTCTTCTTTTAATTTTGCTGTGTTAATTCTCCCTTTTATTTTTGTTCCCAAGGATGTTCTATAGATATCAAAATTAATTTATCTCCAAGAGAATGTTGTTAATATTTTTTTCTCTCTTCAAACTCTTTAAAAATTCTTCACAGGGACATATTGTCAAGGTTTGAAATGCAAAATGCACCCAGATCAAAGGTTCCATCCCTCAATCTCAGGATTAGGAAAAAGTAATTAATTAAGCCCTTTCTTTGAGGAGAGATTGTTCCAAGATGTCTCTTGTCCTACTTTTCCTATTCATAACAGTCCTTGGAGATGTAGCTTTATTCTCCTGGAATCCACATGTGTTAGGGAGTTTTGCTCTGCCTGGTAGAAGCAGCAGCAGCCACTCAGCAGCACAATTTTCCCTGGACAAGAGCTGAGGGGTCCCTGAGCTCATCCCAGGCAACTTTCTGACTAGGTATCATGGAGTCTGTCATCTTTTTTTTGTTTTGTTTGTTTTTGGGCCACACCCAGTGATGCTCAGGGGTTATTCCTGGCTATGCGCTCAGAAGTCGCTCCTGGCTTGGGGGATCATATGGGAAACTGGGGGATTGAACCGCGGTCCATCCTAGGCTAACGCAGGCAAGGCAGGCACCTTACCTCCAGTGCCACCACCGGCCCCTGGAATCTGTCATCTTAAGCAGTAAGCCCAGAACAAAAACCGTCTTTGTAGGAGATAACAACCCTCCTCTGCTTCTGCCCCAGCCTAGTCCCAGGCCTATAGGCACCAAGGCCTCCCCCTACAGCCCCTGAAAAAGGGTGTACCCTTGGGGAGGGAAAGAAAAAGGGTGTACCCTTTTGCACAAGCTCTTTTTTATTGGGGGAAGGGGGCACACTCATTGGTGCTTAGGATCTGTGCACAGGAGAACTATTGGCAGGATAGTGGAGACCATGTATGGTGTCAGAAATGCAGCCACATGCCAGGCAATTATTTTAAGTAACCCTTGTTCTTGAGCTCTGCTTAAGCTCTTCCTGCTCATTAAGAGCCACCGATGCTATCCTTAGAATTAGCCCAGGACTCCTTGAGAAGCAAAACTTTCCTCTGGGGTCTCACAGCATTTCTGTGGCACTTCACTTGTTGCCTAATAAATGATCTCTCCACACGCTCGTCTGACTCCTCTGGGAGAAGGAAACTGCCTTATTTATGCTGCTGCTTGAGCTCTACTGTTAGCCAGATTCCCAAAGAGCAGAGGCACCAGGCCCTAGAAGGCAGTAGGTTCATGCTGGGGCAGTCACACATGGCAAGGCCTAGTTTGATGCCTGATCTGATGCCTCTCAGGCTTACATTTAACTGTGCTCATCTTAGACACCCCTCAGGACAAATATAGATGCAAAGGATCCTTATCCTTCTTTATAGCGTTTATAATGGTTTAGAATGAATGTTCAGGTAGCCTTTTTGCTTTTCTAAATAAATAAGTAGATTCAGCTTGATTTTGATCATTCCAAGTACAAGGCAGCAAGGGTTTCCCTGTGGTTGTCTGCCCTGTGACTTGGTTCCACAGAGACTTTAGCGAAGCTCCGCCAGAGCAAGTGTTCGTGTGAGTGGGGAGAGCATTTCCTGCCATCACCCAACTTAAGGTTCTAGTTAGTACAGATCACGATGAGCTCCCAGGCCCAGTAACCATGACGATGGATGCCCTATTTTAACTGCAGTGCTCAGATACTTCAGTGCCTGTGGTTCCCAGTGGAAGTTTAGGGAGTCAGTCAAGCATTCAGGCTCAAAGTGTGGCTTGGAGAAGATCATTACATTTCTCATTCTCCCAGCTCCTATCCATGACGGAAGGGCTGGACAGGCCACAAGGCACCTGGCAGTCCTGTTCCAGGACACAGCATGCTTGGGAGGCTGCAGGAAAGTCTCTTGGAAGCCAGGGCTTTCCTTGTGAAACCAAATTGGAGTTCAGACTTAAATCCTGAGAGAATGTGTTTTTTTCATGTGTGACAAAAAACTCCAGACTTATTCTGGAAGACCAGGTGATGCTGGTAGAGAATCTGAGGTGCTTATGCACCACATTTTCCTGAGGAGTAAGCCAGAAACCAAGATTGAAAGTTGTAGAGTTTGAGACTTAGGGTTTGGGGTCACAGAGAAGGTACACTGGACCCTAATCTATCTTTTTCTTGAGTCTGGAAACTGCCCCTGTGGAGTGTCTTCTCCTGATGTACAGTGAGCATCTCTGAGAAGCGTCTTTGTGGCCTGGAAGGTGACGCTGGGATGAAGCTGTGTTTTTCTACTAAGAAGTGGTTTTAACTGATATCTTCTAAGCCAGTATTCAGGAAGGCTTCATATAAAAACCCATCTTCTTTTGCTGCCTCTGAACGACAGGCAAGGTTGGATTTTCAAAAACCAGAGGCCAGGGCCCATGTAATAGCAAAGAAAGGAAAGTGCTTGTTTGCAAGTGGCCAACCCGGGTTGGAGCCCTGGCATTTTATATGCTCCCCTGAGATTGCCAGGAATAATTTCTGATCACAGAGCCAGGAGTAATTCCTGAGTGTGGCTGGCTGTGGCCCCTAAACAAAAACAAACAATGAACAAACAAAAACCAGAGGCCAAATGGCAGTTTTTCTGCATAGGCAGATTCCCCCATTTGTCAGGGCCTTTGCCCTCCTGGATTGTGAAGTTCTTATACAGAGTTTCTGCATGCTGGACCCTGTCAGTCACACAGAGCAGCCCAGGGAATGGAAGCATCACTGGGACTGTGAGAACATCTTTGCTAGGACTCCTGCCAGCTTTGTTTATTCCTAAGATACTGGAGAGAAATGTCTTTCCTCTTTGGTCAGTCCTGCCTGCTGTGATTCCTTTATAGAGGGGATTTTGAGGGGCCCTGTGAGAAGTGATGGGGTTAGATGAGGTCAGAGGTGGGACAAGGCAATGCCTTTGTTTGGAGAGATGGGTCTAGTATGAGGATTCAGATGACATATCCTGTCAGCCAGGGCCAAGACTCTCACTCAGTAACTGTCTTTATGGTGCTAGGATCTTGGTCAAGTAACTACAGGATAATGAGAATTGAAGCCTGTTGTTTTCTGTGAAAAATCAGTCTATTGTTTAAGCATAGGCCCTGTGTTACGGCAGTCCTAGCTAAGAGCATCATCCTGCATTCCCCTTGGGATTTTGCCCCAAAACAGTCACCATACCCAACCCAAAGTCAATAACAATAAAATCAAGAGACCCAAACTACAACAAGCTATACACAAAAGGGACCTGTTATACTAGTAGTCCAGGAGACTAAGGGTGGAAATATGGAATACATGCTGGGATCAAGAGCAGAGGGAGGTCAACACTGGTGGTGGGAATTGCCCCAATTCACTGTCACTATATATCTGATATGTAACTGTGAAAGACTTGTAATTCACATTGGTCTCAATAAAAATTATAAACAAACAAACAAAAAACCCAGTTACTATAATGGAAACAAATTTGTCTGATATGGTTCCCTTCCCATATTAAAAAAACACTCATTATAGGGGCCAGAGAGATAGCATGGAGGTAGGGTGTTTGCCTTGCATGCAGAAGGATGGTGGTTCGAATTCCGGCATCCCATGTAGTCAAGAGTGATTTCTAAGCAGAGAGTCAGGAGTAACCCCTGAGCACTGCTGGGTGTGACCCAACAAACAGAAAAACAAAACAAACAAAACCATTCATTATATGTCCAACACAAGTGTATCCAACCCAATGGGACAGGAATCATTTTGCTGGTTAAGTGCTCTTTCTGATCTGGCCTACTAAGGTCTCCAGTTACAATAGGTAAATGAGTTGTGAGGGTGGGAGACAACAAGAGAGCAGAGGAGTTCCCCTGGCCAGGTCATGCTCCCTTTGTCACCTCATCTGGACAACAGGGCATTTCATTACAGGCATATGGCTAAGGCTGGAGCTAAAGAAAGCCTGGGTGACAGGGAGCTTCTGGGACAGTACTACGGAGGTCAGCAACAGGTCACAGAACATTGAGGCCCGTCTAGAGGATACAGATGATAGGGCCCAGCTACAGAGTCCAGTGCAGGGACATAACCAGGCCATTGTACCCTGGATATGGACAGAGTGTAGAGACAGGATTTAGGACACAGGGTGCTGGGCCAGGCATGGAGAGACAGGGTGAGTGATGTTAGACATAGGTCTAACGTTATAACTGATGTTATACATGGACCTGGGCATTGGATCCATCTGCTTAAACATTAACTCGATCTTTTCCTGCATCTGAGTTTTGTGTGCAAATCTCTCCTACAAGGCAACTTAGATTTTCAAGGACTCACTCTCAAAGGAATAAACTTCCCTTGGTGCTCTTTGTGTGCCTAGGAGATGTTCTCAGTTAGTTGTTGTGGGTGGATGCTGTGCTATAATCAGTATTATCACAAGACAAGTTTAATCTCTGAGCAAGGATCTAAACCTGCTGGATGGACGCATGGTCCTGAGGCTACAGGAATGATTGACTGAAGAATCTGTCCAGGACAGGTACACTGAGGTGACACTTCCTGCCCTGTGGGGCAGAAGACCAAAGAGAATGACTTGGACCCCTCAAGAGGGAGAGTGCAGTAGGCGGCTTCTGTCCTATAGCCATCAGTGGGATTTCCGTGAATCCACTTTAGGGAGAGTGGGTTGCACGGACGGTGAAATATGAAATATAAAATAATGAAACCACACACAGAGAATGTGGGTTGACATGTTTTTCTGGCAGGAGTGTGACAAGTTTATTTTTCAAACAGGGAGTTTTATAGGGGTAAGCCAGTCACAGGTGAAGAATAATTATAATTACAAAGCAAAATACAACAGTAACTATGCCTAAGCTATGGGTGTGCCTGTAAATATTCTAAGGTACAAATGAAAAGATCACAACTCAAGGCTACTCTCTCTCTCTTTTTTTTTTTTTTTTAGGTTTTTTTGGGTCACACCCGTTTGATGCTCAGGGGTTACTCTTGGCTAAGGGCTCAGAAATTGTCCCTGGCTTGGGGAGACCACATGGGACACCAGGGGATCGAACTGCGGTCCTTCCTTGGCTAGCGCTTGTAAGGGAGACACCTTACTGCTAGTGCCACCTCTCCGGCCCCTACAACTCAAGGCTACTCTTGCAAGCTTACTTCAAATGCAAGGTCAGGATTAGGAGGAAGTAGGAAATATCTAGAAACTTGATCTTCCTGGGCTGGATCCACTCTATTGTTTTAGGGCTCAAGTAAAGGAAGGAGCCGGTAGCCCAGGGGTCTGCTCTCTGGCTTTGCCCTTGACCACCAGAAACTGTAGCTGCAAGGACATATTTGAAAAAGAGAAAAAACATAGTCTTAACTTATAGGTTCTAAATATTATCAAGGAAAAGGGTTCTCTTAGTAATCTTTGGTGCTGAAATTTCTAAGCCAACTTTTTGATAGCGGCCACAATTTTGCCTGAAATTTACAAAGGAGAGAAGCCAAATAATGACCAAAAAATGTAATGCCAAGTATCTCTTTGGAAATTCCTCAACCATCTGTGCAGGGGAAAAAGGCATCCACTGCGGGCCTTTTGAGGAACCCCGTGGGGGTGATTTCAGTTCTCCCCACCAGGAAAATCTGAGGATACATCTGTTGGGCTGAGCCCCCCTAAAAGTTTAGGTATGCCCTGGCAGGAGAGATTATGTATCCTTCTTAGGAGCTGATCCAAGGAGAATTCTAAGTTCCTCACCCATTCTTGAATGACCTTTATTCAGCCTTTCTGGCCCCCAGGTGTGATTGGCTCATTGTAAAGCCCTGTCACCTCCTCTGTATTGGTTTTCTCATGGAGCTTTTGCTTCAGGAAGCGTTTTTTTTTCTCCACCAGTTCCCATCCACTCTCAGAAAATGGGAATGTTTGCTCTGGTGAAGGGGGGTGTTCTTTACATGACTGAAACCCACCTACAATCATCTTTGTATCAAGGTGTTTAAACAAAGATGTTAATTAAAAAAAAAAAAAAAGAAAATTCAGGCAGCAGAGAAGTCAGGCCTTAGCTCAGTGGGACAAACAGTAGCGACACAGCCTCTGAGGTTTTATCATGGAGAAAGAATTTCTGAGAAGCTCCTGGAAGCAGAGCAGGTACTTAAACTGTGCTCAGAAGACTGAGGAGAATTCACTGAGTGAGAGAGAAGCTAGGCTGAGCAGCACAGAAAGGAAAGAGGTGGGTAGCTTCCGGGTCCCTAAGGGTGCACAGAAGGCCACCCTTTGGGTCTTTTTTTTTTCTGAGGACAGTAGAAAGGAAAACTTAGATTTTTAACTTGTGAGTGATGAGTGATGGATCGGTTGTCCAGTGGAGAATAATTTTATTTCTGTGGTGTTGTAATCCTCTTGACTCTGTCAAATACCTTTCTTTCTTAATGCTCTCAGAAGGACATCATCCCTCCCCCACCCCATGAAAGGACCTGAATCTAGATCCCTCACAATGGACTTTGAGCTGTTTTCAGAGTAAAGCATCCCTTTCCTCCTCTGTATTTCCTGGAGACTTCTCCCTTCCTCTCTCCCCACTTGAAGAGCTTCTTCTTTTTGCCCAAGTCTCCCATTTCCCCCTCAGTCTTACTCCCACTTCCTGTCTGTTCTTTTCTCCACAAATATCTGCTTCTGGACTTTTGCACCCCAGCACTGTTTTAGGCATAGGGCAGACTTGAGTCCAGCAAATCCTCATTTCTGGTTCAATGCTCTGCTTTTATGGGCTTAAAATTGTTCATCTGGGGGCCAGAGTGATGATAGCACAGCAGGGATGGTGTTCAGCTTGCATGCAGCCAACCTGGGTTTAATACTTGGCATCCCATATGGTCACCAGAGCCTGACAGAAGTGATTTCTGAGTACAGAGCCAGGAGTAACCCTGAGCGCTGCTGAGAGTAGCTGAAACATTCCCCCAAAGGCCCCCAAATTGTTAACCTGCTTTTTCCATAAGGAGGCCTTATTTTATCTGCAGCTAGGCCAGCTAGTGATGCAGACAGACAGTGGACAATGAACTGTGTACATATGAAGCTCTTCTAGTCATCTCAAGAATGTCTGTCACCCGTCTAAGCTAGCCTCAAAATCCCACTGATGAGCTCAGGGTAGCAAGTGTTTTCCTGACTATTTCCATCAATTGAAATAATGACTTTTTTGTTTTGTTTTGTTTTGGGGCCACATCTGGCAGTTCTCAGGGACACTGTGCTATTGCTCTGGCCCTGTGAAGTGATACATTTTAAGTAGTTTGAATTTGACATCTACAAAATTCATTTTCACTTGTTAGTGTGAGAATACCAGATGGTCATCAACCAAGACTTTGAACTTAAGGGTCATTTTCATGGTGTTAAGGACCTTAATTGGCAAGAACGGAGGCAGAGGAGGAGCACGGGAGTTAACAAGAGAAACATGGGAAGACTTCGAAGCTCCTTTACTAGAGAACAGAGGGCTTTGAACACCTTTAAAATGTAACAGGGCTGGGGATGTAGTTTAGCAATGTCTGACACATGTAAAGGTGGAATTCAATCCCTGTCACTAAAAACAAGACAAAACAACGCCCCCAAATTAACATAGTAATTTGTTATGAACTTGTAATAATATTGGTTCAAACTTGAACATAGGAGATGAATAATCTTTAAGTTTCCATAATCATACAAAAGGCAGTATTTTTTTGGTGTGGTGTTTTTTGGGGGGGTCACACCCGGCAGTGCTCAGGGGTTACTCCTGGCTCCTTGCTCAGAAATTGCTCCTGGCAGGCACAGGGGACCATACGGCCCATAGGGATGCCAGGATTCGAACCGATGACCTTCTGCATGAAAGGCAAACGCCTTACCTCCATGCTCTCTCTCCGACCCAAAAGGCAGTATTTTATATAAGAAAAAACATTTTAATTAAAGAACGCTAGACATCAATATTTTTTGTTTCTAATTTTAATACTATTTTTTTTCTAATTTTTTGTTTCTGATTTTAAGAATGGTATTCAGGGGTCTGGAGTGATAGCACAATGATAGGGCATTTACCTTGCATGCAGCTGACCTGGGAGCAACGCGGGTTCAGATTTCTAGCATCCCATATATTCCCCAAGCTTGCCAAAAGCTATTTCTGAGCACAGAGCCACGTGTGCACCCTGAGAACCGCCAGGTGTGGTCCAAAACCAAAAACAAACAAAAAAAAAGTATTAAGGTTATATTCAGACACATGAAGCTTTGGTAGATCTTAAAGCAGCCTTAACGATATATTTTTAATTTTTATTATTATTTAAAAAATATTTATTTGGGAGATAGCATAGCGGCGTTTGCCTTGCAAGCAGCCGATCCAGGATCAAAGGTGGTTGGTTCGAATCCCGGTGTCCCATATGGTCCCCCGTGCCTGCCAGGAGCTATTTCTGAGCAGACAGCCAAGAGTAATCCTTGAGCACTGCCGGGTGTGGCCCCCCCCCCAAAAAAAAACAAAACAAAAACAAAACAAAACAAAAAAAATTTATTTAAGCACCATGATTACAAACATGTTTGTAGCTGGGTTTTAGTTATAAAAAGAACACCTCCCCTTCACCAGTGCAACATTCCCACCCACCACCAATGTCCCCAATCTCCCTCCTTCCCTACCCCCTGCTATTTTTCTCATTCACTACCATTGTCATGATAGTTGTCTGTGTAGTTATTTCTCTAACTAGACTCATCACTCTTTGTAATAAGCTTCATACCATGGGCCGGTCCTTTAAGCCCTCATTTCTATTGGTCTCTGGATGTTATTACAATAATGTCTTTTATTTTATTAATTAATTAATTAATTTAGTTTTTGGGCCACACCTGGTGACGCTCAGGGGTTACTCCTGGCTATGCGCTCAGAAGTCACGCCTGGCTTGGGGGACCATATGGGACGCCGGGGGATCGAACTGCAGTCCGTCCAAGGCTATCGCAGGCAAGGCAGGCACTTTACCTCCAGCACCACTGCCCGGCCCCATCTTTTATTTTTCTTAAATCCCATAGATGAGTGAGACTATTCTGTGTCTATCTCTCTCCCTCTGACTTATTTCACTCACGATAGCAGTTTTCATGTCCATCCATGTATAGGAAAATCCATTATGTATGTACCAAGGTTTCTTTAGCCACTCATCTGTTGTCTGGCATCTGGGTTGTTTCCAGATCTTGCTATTGTAAATGATGCTACAGTGAATATAGGTGTGCAGAAGGCATTTTTGTATTGTCTTTTTGTGTTCCTAGGGTATATTACTAGTACAGGTATAGCTAGATCATATGGGAGCTCAATTTCCACTTTTTTTTTTAAAGAATCTCCATATATATATATATATATATATATATATATATATATATGGGTTTTTTGGGTCACACCTGGCAGTGCTCAGGGGTTACTCCTGACTCTATGCTCAGAAATCGCTCCTGGCAGGCTCAGGGGACCATATGGGATTCCAGGATTCGAACCACCGACCTTCCTCATGCAAGGCAAACACCTTACCTCCATGCTATTTCTCCAGCTCCAAATTTAGCTCTGAGTCATTCTTTTATTTTTTTTGGGGGGGGCACACCCATTTGATGCTCAGGGGTTACTCCTGGCTAAGAGCTCAGAAATTGCCCATCTTGGGGGACCATATGGGACGCTGGGGGATCAAATCACGGTCCTTCCTTGGCTAGCGCTTGCAAGGCAGATACCTTACCTCCAGGGTCACCTCGCCTGCCCCAAGAATCTCCATATTTTTTTTTATTTTAACACCTTAATTACATACATAATTGTGTTTGGGTTTCAGTCATGTAAAGAACACCACCCATCACCAGTGGAACATTCCCATCACCATTTTTTTTTAAAGATACATTAAACAAACCCAAAACCCAAACCAAACCATGATCTTTCATCACTTAGCTTTTACTGCCATCGTGTGGTCATTTGATAAAAGAATTGGGTGTTTTATGGATTTTATAGCCAATATGTTGGTCTTTTTCCCTCAAGTATTTCTCCTCATGCTGCTTTCTCCTCAATGTTTTTAGTTTTGTCTACATAAAATTTGCAGTTAATATTTATTTTTTCACAAACCCACTAAATTTTTCTTTTCAGAAAGCTTTCTCCTCAGTTATTTACACTAAACCGATATTTTGTCTCTGAATTTTCTCTGCAGAATGCTCAGAAATCGCCCCTGGCAGGCACAGGGGACCATATGGGATACCGGGATTCGAACCACTGTCCTTCTGCATGGAAGGCAAACGCCTTACCTCCATGCTATCTCGCTGGCCCCTGCAGAGACACTTTATAATCATATTTTTTAAATAAACAGACATCTTCCCCTTAGAATTTGTTCCTTATAGATTTTTATCTTAGGGTTCTTTATACTCAATAAACATTCTTTCTTAGAATTTATTCCTCAGATTTTTTCCCTAAATTTTTTTTTTTTTTTTGGTTTTTGGGCCACACTCGGGACGCTCAGGGGTTACTCCTGGCTATTCGCTTAGAAGTCGCTCCTGGCAGGCATGGGGGACCATATGGGGAACCGGGGAATCGAACCGTGGTCTGTCCTAGGTTAGCACTGCACCTTGCCTCCAGCGCCACCGCCCGGCCCCCTTCCCTAAAGTTTTATACTTAGAAATTTACCTCAAAGACATTCTCCTCAGGATTTTCACACCCAAAATATTTTTTTCTCTCAGAATGTGCTCACTTTTCCCATTAATACTTTTCTTTTATGGGGTTTTTTTTTTTACATTCGACACATAGACATTTTTCCCCTCATATTTTCTTCTCAGTTTTTTTCTTTCTATTTTATGTCCAGAAACATTCGTTTTGTCTCAGATTTTACTTCTCAGATAGTTTTCTCCCCAGAATCTTTACACACATTTTTATTGTTAAAATTTTCTCTTTGGATGTTTCTCCTATGATAATTTGCACCCAAAGAGTTCTTTTTTATATCTTTATTTAAACACCTTGTTTACAAATACTTAAGACAGACTTTATACTTCCCCCATTCATT
>PVKC010002571.1:23812-42922 GCA_004027635.1 Crocidura indochinensis
GACCTTCTGCATGAGAGGCAAACACCTTACTTCCATGCTATCTCTCCAGCCCCGTCTTTTATTTTTCTTAAAACCCATAGGTGAGTGAGACTATTCTGCGTCTATCCCTCTCCCTATGACTTATTTCACTCAGCATAATAGATTCCATGTATAGGAAAATTTCATGACTTCATCTTTCCTGACGGCTACATAACATTCCATTGTGTATATGTACCACAGTTTCTTTAGCCATTCATCTGTTGAAGGGCATCTTGGTTGTTTCCAGAGTCTGGCTATTGTAAATAGTGCTGTGATGAATATAGGTGTGAAGAAGGGACTTTTGTGCTGTATTTTTGTGTTCCTGGGGTATATCCCTAGGAGTGATATAACTGGATCATATGGGAACTCAATTTCCAGTTTTGGGAGGAATCTCCATATCGCTTTCCATAAAGATCGGACTAGATGGCATTCCCACCAACAGTGAATAAGAGTTCCTTTCTCTCTATATCCCCGCCATCACTGCTTGTTCTCATTCTTTGTTATGCACGCCAGTCTGTGTGGTGTGAGGTGGTACCTCATAGTTGTTTTGATTTGCATCTCCCTGATGATAAGTGATGTGGAGCATTTTTCATGTGCCTTTTGGCCATTTTTATTTCTTCTTTGAAAAGTTTCTGTTCATTTCTTCTCCCCATTTTTTGATGGAATTAGATTTTTTTTCTTGTAAAGTTCAGTCAGTGCCTTGTATATTTTGAGTATTAGCCCCTTATCTGATGGTTATTAGGTGAATAGCTTCTTCCACTCAGTGGTGGCTCTTGTAACCTAGGCACTATTTCCTTTGAGGTGCAGAAGCTTTTCAGCTTAATATATTCTAATCTGTTTGTCTCTGCTTCCATGTGTTTGAAGAGTGCTGTTTCCTCCTTAAAGATGCCTTTAGTTTCAATGTATGGAGTGTTTTACCTATGTGTTGTTCTATATACCTTATGGTTTCAGGTCTGATATCAAGGTCTTTAATCCACTTGGATTTTACCTTTGTACATGGTGTTAGCTGGGGGTCTAAGTTTGCTTTTTTGCAAGTGGCCAACCAATTGTGCCAACACCACTTGTTGAAGAGGCTTTCCTTGCTCTATTTAGGAATTCTTGCTCCTTCATAAAAAAATTAGATGCTTGTTGAGCTCTCATACGATCCAGCTATACTACTCCTAGGGATAGACCCTAGGAACACAAAAATACAAATAAAAAATCCCTTCTTCACACATACATTCATTGCCGCACTATTTACAATAATGAGACTCTGGAAACAACCAAGATGCCCTTCAATAGATGAATGGCTAAAGAAATGGTGATACATATACACAATGGAATATTGTGAAGCCGTCAGGAGAGATGAAGTCATGAAATTTTCCTATACATGGATGTACATGGAATCTATTATGCTGAGTGAAGTAAGTCATAGGGAGAGAGATAGACGCAGAATAGTCTCACTCATCTATGGGTTTTAAGAAAAATAAAAGACATTCTTGCAATAATTTTCAGAGACAAAAGAGTGGAGGGCTGGAAGTTCCAGCTCACTACATGAAGCTCACCACAAAGAGTGATGAGTGCAGTTAGAGAAATAACTACATTGAGGACTATTGTAACAATGTGAATGAATGAGGGAAGTAGAAACCTGTCTAGAGTACAGGCGGGGGTTGGGTGGGGAGGAGGGAAATTTGGGACATTGGTGATAGGAGTGTTGCACTGGTGAAGGGGGGTGTTCTTTGCATGACTAAAACCCAACCACAATCATGTTTGTAATCAAGGTGTTTAAATAGAGTTATTAATTTCAAAAAATTAGATGCTTGTATGTCTGGGGAATATTCTCTGAGTTCTCAAGCCTATTTCACTGGCCTAAGGGTCTGTCTTTAATCCAATACCATGCTGTTTTGATAACTATTGCTTTTAATACAGTATAGTTTAAAATTGGGGAAAGTAATACCTCCCATATTCCTTTTCCCAAGGATTGCTTAAAGCTATTTGGGGGTGTTTATTGTTCCAAATGAATTTCAGAAGTATTTGATCCATTTCTTTGAAGAATGCCATGTGTATCTTTAGAAGGATCACAATAAATGTGTATAATGCTTTGGGGGAGTATTGCCATTTTAATTGTTAATCCTGCTAATCATGAGCAGGGTATGTGTTTCCATTTCCGCGAGTCCTCTCTTATTTCTTGGAGCAGTGTTTTATAGTTTTCTTTGTACAGGTCCTTCACGTCTTTAGCCAAGTTGACTCTAAGATATTTGATTTTGTGTGACACTAACGTGAAAGGGGTTGTTTTCGTAACGGTCATTTCTTCCCTATCATCACTGGTGTATAAAAAGATAATTGAATTTTGTGTGTTAGTTTTGTAGCTTGCCACATTGCTATATGAATCTATTGTTTCTAGAAGCTTCTTTTCTATTGTTTCTAGAGTCTTTAGGATTTTCTCAGTAGAGTATCATGTCATCTGCAAACAGTGACTTCTTCCTTTTCTATCTTGATTCCCTTGATATATTTTTCTTGCCTAATTGCTATAGCAAGTACTTTTAGTAATAAGTTGAATAGGAATGGTGAGAGGACATCCTTGTCTTGTTCCAGAATTTAGAGGGAAGGCTTTTAGTTTTTCTTTATTGAGGATAATATTTGCTATTGGCTTGTGGTAGATGGTCTTAACTATATTGAGAAAGGTTTCTTTCATTCCCATCTTGCTGAAAGTTTTTACTGAGAATGGTGTTAGAACTTATCAAATGCTTTCTCTGCATCTATTGATGTGATCATGTGATTTTTATTTTTCTTGTTCTTGATGTTGTGTATTATGTTGATGGATTTACAGATGTAAACCATTCTTGCATTCCTGGGATGAAACTTATTTGATTGTAGTGAATGACCTCCTTGATGAGGCATTGGATCCTATTTGGGATTTTGTTGAGAATCTTTGCATCTGTGTTTATCAGGGATATTGGTCTGTAATTTTCATTTTTGGCAGCATCTCGGTCTGACTTTGGTATCAAAGTGATGTTGGCTTCATAAAAGCTATTTAGAAGTGTTTCCATTTTTTCAATTTCATGAAAGCCTGACTAGGATTGGTAGTAGTAGTAGTTTGTCTTGAAAGGTTTAAAAGAATTAATCAGTAAATCCATCTGGGCCTGGGCTTTTCTTTTAGGGTAAACCTTTTATTACCATTTTAATTTTCTCAACAGTTATTGGGGTGTTTACATATGCTACATCATTCTTATTCAACTGTGAAAAGTTATAGGAGTCCAAGAATTGGGCCAGAGAGATAGTATGGAGGTAACCACCATGGTCGGTGGTTCGAATCCTGGCATCCCATATGGTCCTCCGAGCCTACCAGGAGCAATTTCTCAGCATAGAACCAGGAGTAACATCTGAGCACTGCCGGATGTTGCCCCAAAACAAAATAAATAAATAAAAAGAGTTCAAGAATTTATCCATTTCTTCCAGGTTTTCATATTTGGTGGCATAGAGTTTCTCAAAGTAGTCTCTGATTTTCCTTTGCATCTCTGCAATATCTGCAGTGATCTCCCCCTTTTCATTTCTGAGATGGTTATCATGTTTCTCTCTCATTTTTTGTGAGTTTTGCCAATGGTCTATCAATCTTGTTTATTTTCTCAAAGAACCAACTTCTGCTTTTGTTGATCTTTCGCAATGTTTTTTGTTTTCCCATTTCATTGATTTCTGCTCTAAGCTTTGTTATTTCCTCTGTCTCCCTATTTTTGGTTCCTTTTGTTGATCATTTTCTAACTTTATGATCTGCATTATTAGGCTATTGAGGTATTCCCCTTCTTCCTTTCTGATGCAAAGCTATAAATTTTCCTCTTAGGACTGCTTTTGCTTTTGTCCCATAGAATCTGATAGTTTGTGTCTTCATTGTCATTTGTTTCCAGAAAAATTTGATTTTCTCTTTTATTTCATCTCAGACCCACTGGTTGTTCAGTATTAGGCTGTTTAATTTCCAGGTGCTATATAAGTTTTTCTTCTATGTCCCTTTATAATTCACATCTAATTTTAGAGACTTGTGGTTGGCAAAGGTAACATGCAAAATTTCTATTCTCTTAATTTTATGTAGGTATGTTTTATGTGCCAATCTGTGGTCTATCCTGGAGAATAATCCATGTACATTGGAGAAGAATGTGTATCTAGGGTTATGGGGATGAAGTTTCCTATATATATCTACGAGATCTCTTTCTTTCATTTCTCTTTACCAGACTAGTATATTTTTGTTGGGTTTCAGTCTGGTTGACCTATCAAGTGTTGACAGGGCCATGTTGAGGTCTCTCACGATTATTGTGTTATTATTGATATCCTCTTTCTTTTTTTTTTTTTTTTTTGTTTTGTTTTGGACCACACCCAGCAGCGCTCAGGGGTTACTCCTGGCTATGCGCTCAGAAGTCGCTCCTGGCTTGGGGGACCATATGGGACACCGGGGGATCGAACCATGGTCCGTCCTAGGCAAGCGCAAGCACAGGCAAGGCAGGCACCTAACCTCCAGCGCCACTGCCCGGCCCCCTGATAGCCTCTTTCAAATTTGTCAATAATTGTATGAGATATTTTGCTGGTCTCTTATTGGGTGCATATATATGTAGTAGTCTGATTTCTTCCTGTTGCACATATCCCTTGATTAGTACAAAGTATCCATCTTTGTCCCTTACAACTTTTCTGAGTCTAAAATTTGTGTTGTCTGATATTAATATAGCCACCCTAGCTTTTTTAAGGGTGTTGTTTGCTTGGATGATTTTCCTCCAGCCTTTGATTTTGAGTCTATGTTTGTTCTAACTATTCAGGTGTGTTTCTTGTAGGCAGCAGAAGGTTGGATTCATCTTTTTCATTCATTTTGCCACTCTGTGTCTCAACTGGTGCATTTAGTCCATTGGCATTGAGGGAGATCATAGCCATGGGGTTTGGTGTCATCCTTGTGCATAAATTTGGTGTTTCTGTTGGTCTGTCTTGTTTTTTTTTTTTGTTTTTGTTTTTGTTTTTGGGCCACACCCAGTGACACTCAGGAGTTACTCCTGGCTATGCGCTCAGAAGTGGCTCCTGGCTTGGGGGACCATATGGGACACGGGGGATCAAACTGCGGTCCATCCTAGGCTAGCGCAGGCAAAGGCAGGCACCTTACCTCCAGCGCCACTGCCCGGCCCCCTTCGGTCTGTCTTGTTTTAAAGTAAACCATTCAGCTTTTCTTTTAAGGCTGATCTGTAAAGTTTCTGAGCTTTTGCTTATCCGTAAAGCTATGAATTCTTCCTTCAAACCTGAATGTGAGTTGGTCTAGGTAAAGTATTCTAGGTGAAACATCCATTTCATTCAGTCTTGTCACAATATCCCACTACTGTCTTTTGGCCTTGAAAGTTTCTTGTGACATGCCTGCTATAAATCTTAAGGACGATCCTTTGAATGCAATTTCACTTTTTGATCCTGCAGTTTTCAGAATTGTATCTCTATCTGTGGGATTTGTCATTGTGACTAGGATGTGTCTTGGGGTGCTTTTCCTGGAGTCTCTTCTAGCTGGTACTCTTCTGGCATACAAGATATGGTTGCATGCCATATTTGGCTCTGGAAGTTTCTCTGTAATGATGTCCTTGACTATTGATTCTTCATGGGGATTTTCTTCCTCCATCTCTGGGACTCCAATTATTCTTATGTCATTTCTGCCGAATTTGTCAAAAATTTCTATTTTCATCTGTTCACATTCCTTGAGTATTTTTCCAGTCTTTGATCATTTGCTTTAAGGTTTTCTTTTCTTTTCTTTTTTTCAATTTCTTCTGCTGTACTGAGTTGTTCTGCATCTCATCTTCCAGCATGCTGATTCTGTCCTCGGCATCTGTTACTCTGTGTGTGAAGCTTTGAATTGAGTTTTTTTTTTATTTCATCTACTGAGTTTTTCAGTCCTATTATTTCAGCTTGGAGTTTTCTGATTGTGCTCTCTTCAGGTTGATCAATTCTTTCTTTGAGTTCTATGAACATCCTCCATGTTAGTACTCTAAACACCTTGTCTGACATGTTATCTATGTGATTGGTAGTCTCTGGGACATCAGAGCTGCCATCTTCATTCTCTATGCATGCTGTTGTTTGGCATTGTTTCCCCATTGACATGGTTGAAGTGTGACGTTTGCTATGTGTTGAGGTGGGGTTCATGACTTGGGAGATGTGTGCAACCGCGGAGCAAAGCTGGACTGCCTGCCTGGTCTATAAAAAACGATGGGATCAAGTTGATACAGGATCCTGGAAGTCTCTGAGCCGGCTCCCACAGGGGTCAGAAAGCCCAAAATGGAGTGATACAGGACTTTATAAAGGCAGGAACAGGAGATGGGACCACCTTTGGACTGGACTGCCTACCTGGTCAGTGAAAAATTATGGGATCAAGTTGATATAGGATTCAAGGGACTCTCTGAGCCAGCTCTCGCAGGGGTCAGAAAGCTGAAAATGGAGTGATGCAGGACTTTATAAAGACAGCAGCAGGAGATGGGACCATCTTTAGGCTGGACCACCTACCTAGTCAGTAAAAAATGATGGGATCAAGTTGATATAGGATCCAGGGGATTCTCTAAGCCGGCTTCCGCAGGGGTCAGAAAGCCCTAAACAATACCTTAAATATAAATTAACATAAAAGAATATGGTAGAGAAGAAAATAATATATAATAATAATACAGTATTCTAAAAGATTAGATTGGATTATATAGTATACTCGAAAGGATAGAAGGCATGGAATGCAATAGAGTGCAATAGAATAGAATACATTTCAATATATACAATACCATATAATATAATTCAATACCATAGAAAATAATGTCAAGTCATGTAAAAATAGTGTCCTAGAATATCATGTAACATTAGAAACTTGATGTAATACAATACAGTGAAATGTAATTATAGCATCATAATGTAACTCCAATAAAATTTAATAGATATTATAACGTAATACAACATGACGCAATGTAAGATATAGTCACATTATAGCTGAATGTGACAAGCACAATATATACCCCAATATAAATCCTAGTATATTAGGATAATAGGATATATATCCTATAATAGGATAATAATATATGTGGCATAGGATGTATGATCTATATCTTCGACTATCTTATGATTATCTGGAATTGTGTTTAGCCATTGAATGGTGGAACCACTGGATTCAGTGGGTCAGGTGGGATCCTCGGGCTCTTCAGTGCGGAATGACTCCTGGAAGGCCTGCAGGGACCCTGTGGCCTGCCATGCTGCCAAGACAGATGGGCTTCATGGAAGGCAAGGGCGCCACCTGGTATACTGTTGCTTACCAAGACAGACTTTTCAAACCTGGAGCTAGGGGGGGTTGCAGGTGAGTGTGTGTCTGTGGGGGGTGGGGGAGGCTGGAAAGACAACTGGGCAGGAACAGTATTCTGGAAGGGGGCTGGCGTGGAAGCAAGTCCTGCCATGGATCCAACTGAGTCCCCGTGGCTCCAGGAGTTCTGAGAGCACAGGGCCTTGAGAAAGCCCTGTGTGGGGGTGGGGTGCAGCCCCTCAAGCCCAGAGGAAAGGCATGAGCTAGAGACCAGAAGCTCCTGGGATCCCAACTGGGGCTGCCTGAGGCCAGGGAGGCATCTCAGGCACTGTGAGATCTGTCTCTGGGACCCCACGGATGGCATGGAGCTGAAAGAGAAGAAAGGCACTTTGGGGAACCTCCCCTGGACCTGGAGTCACTTTTTTCTGCCAAGGCAGCCGAGGGGCTCTTAAACCCACCTCTGAGCCCTCAGAGCCTGACTGCCCTGCCATCTGGAGGGATGAGGGTGTTCTCCCTTAAGGACTGGCGCTTGAAGCTTGGTCCCAATGATGAGGGCATAGCCCCTACCCCTATGCCTATGGGAGCAGGTTGGGGGGTGTCCTAATACAGAGGGACGTCACAGCCCTTTTGGTTTGTTGGGTTCTGTTGCCCCTGAAGACGTGATGTTTCGGGCAGTTGGTGCCTGATGTGCAACTTACAAGCTGGGAGCAGACCTGTGACTGTTTCCTGAGGGTCAATCCAGCTGCTCCTTTTTCTTCTTTCTTGTTCTTCTTGTTCTTGTTCTTCTTGTTCTTGTTCTTCTTCTTCCTCCTCCTCCTCCTTCCTTCCCCCTCCTTCCTTCCCCCTCCTCCTTCCCCCTCCTCTTCCTCCTCCTCCTCCTCCTCCTCCTCCTTCTTCTTCTTCTTCTTCTTCTTCTTCTTTTCTTCTTCTTCTTCTTCTTCTTCTTCTTCTCGTCTTCTTCTTTTCTTCTTCTTCTTTTTCTTCTTCTTCTTCTTTTCTTCTTCTTCTTCTTCTTCTTCTTCTTCTTCTTCTTCTTCTTCTTCTTCTTCTTCTTCTTCTTCTTCTTCTTCTTCTTCTTCTTCTTCTTCTTCTTCTTCTCTTCTTCTTCTACAAAAATACAATACAAAAAATCCATCCTTACACCTTTATTCATTGCAGTACTCTTTACCATAGCAAAACTCTGGGCACAAGTAAGATGCCCTTCAACAATGAATGGCTAAAGAAACTGGTACATATACACAATGGAATATTATGCAGACAACAGGAGAGATGAAGTCATGAAATTGTCCTATAAATGATGTATGTGGAATCTATAATGCTGAGTGAGTTTTCTTCCTCTGCTTCGACAAATACTTGAATTTCGAGCAAGCATTGCTGTTGCACTTCAACATAAGTGTAGTGCCCTCTTAGCTGATGGTGAAGTAACTGTGATTCAAGCCCTATTTGGTTCTTAAGGTCTCACTTTAGCTGAAGAGCTCCCATTAGAGAGATTATTTAACAAGAAAGCCTAATTGAGTACCTATTGGCATCACCTTCCATCCTTCTTCCCTCTCTTCCTTACATGGTATTTGTAATGGTATAGTTACACACTACACAATTTACAGATTTTTTATTTCCTTTAACATCCAAGTCTTTTTCTACACTTACATATCCCCCTTGTTTGTTTTTGTTTGTGGGGGGGGGTCACTCTAATATTTCTGGCCCTATCTCAGGAATCCATCCTGGTAATGCTCTAATTATCCTAACATATTAGGATAATAGGATATATATCCTATAATAGGATCATATGATATGTGGCATAGGATATATGATCTATATCTTCGGCTATCTTATGATTATCTGGAATTGTGTTTAGCCATTGAATGGTGGGACCACCGGATTCAGTGGGCCAGGTGGGATCCTCGGGGCTCTTCAGTTCGGAATGACTCCTGGAAGGCCTGCAGGGACCCTGTGGCCTGCCATGCTGCCAAGACAGATGGACCTCATGGAAGGCAAGGGCGCCACCTGGTGGACTGTTGCTTACCAAGACAGACTTTCCAAACCTGGAGCTTGGTGGGTTGCAGGTGTGTGTTTCTGTGGGGGTGGGGGACTGGTAAGACAGCTGTACAGGAAAGGTCTTCTCCTGGAAGGAGGCTGGCATAAAAGCGTGTCCCGCCATGAATTCAACTGAGTCCCCTTGACTCCAGGAGCTCTGAGAGCACAGGGCCATGAGAAAGCCCTGTGTGGGGGTGGGGTGCAGCCCCACAAGCCCAGAGGAGAGGCATGAGTCAGAGATCAGAAGCTCCTGGGATCCCACCTGGGGCTGCCTGAGGCCAGGGAGACATCTCAGGCACTGTGAGGTCTGTCTCTGGGACCCCAGGGATGGCATGGAGCTGAAAGAGAAGGAAGGCACTTTGGGGACCTCCCCTGGACCTGGAGGCACTTTATCTGCCAAGGTAGCCGAGGGACTCTTATCCGCACCTCTGAGCCCTCAGAGCCTGACTGCCCTGCCATCTGGAGGGATGAGGGTGTTCTCCCTTAAGGGTGGCGCTTGAAGCTTGGTCCCAATGATGAGGGCATAGTCCCGCTACCTCTATGACTATGGGAGCGGGTAGGGGGCTGTCTGATACAGAGGGATGTAACAGCCTTTTGTTTTGTTGGGTTCTGTTGCCCCTGGAGACGTGATATTGCAGGCAGTCGGTGCCTGATGGGCAAGTTACAAGCTGGAAGCAAACCTGTGACCTTTTCATGAGGGTCAATCCAGCCCTCCTCCTCTTCCTCCTCCTTCATCATCATCATCATCATCTTCATTTTCTTCTTTGGGCTGGCGCTTGATGCTTGGTCCCAATGATGAGAGCATGCACCCCCACCGCTATGCCTATGGGAGCAGGTTGGGGGGTGTCTTGATACAGAGAGATGTCACAGTTCTTTTGGTTTGTTGGTTTCTGTTGCCCCTGGAGATGTGATATTGTAGGCAGTTGGTGCCTGATGGGCAAGTTACAAGCTGGACATTTTCTTGAGGGTCAATCCAGCACTGAGGCTGCTTGCTCTTTTTGCAGGGATCTTTCATCACCTGAAAGGGGACCCAGGCATCGCCCCTGGACTGATCTTGAATACAGAGGTAGGAGTCAGTCCTGCCCTGAGCACATTCAAGATTGTTGTACACCTCGCTCCATCCCCAGCCAATCACTCATCTCTTCCCACTAGGTGACCGGATGTCTCTCCCCTCCCCCTCCCTCCTCCTCCTCCTCCTCTTCCTCCTCCTCCTCATTCTTCTTCTTCTCCTCCTCCTCCTTTTTTTCTTCACTTCTTCTTGAGGGCGGCGCTTGAAGATTGGACCCAACCCTAGACCTATGGGTCCAGGTTGGGAGGTGTCCTGACAAAGTGTGATGTCACAGTCCTTTTGGTTTCTTGGATTCGGTTGCCCTTGGAGATGTAATGTTGCAGGCAGTTCGTGCCTGATGGGCAACATCCAAGCTGGGAGCAGACCTGTGACCTTTTCTTGAGGGTCAATCCAGCCCTCAGGCTGCTTGCTGTCTTGCAGGGATCTTCTGATACCCCAGAGGGATCCAGCCATCGCCCCTGGACTGGTCTTGAGCACAGAGGTAGGAATCAGCCCTGACCTGAGCACACTCAGGACTGTTGTACACCTCACCCAGGCCCCCAGTGAGTTACTCAATTCTTCCCTCTAGGCACACCTGGATGTCCTGGGAAAGTGCTGGGATTTCTTCTCTGAGGCCCTTGTTGGTCTGGGACAAGCTTTTAGACTCACTCCTGGCAGCCTCTGGAAGCAGCCTGGTTGGAGCCAGGGAACATCAATCTCTTGGTGGATGCAGACTCCATGCTGTGCAGCCATACTCAGGTGGGCATCTGCTAGTGCAGAACTTAGGCAGAAGCCTTGCAGTGCTCAGGAAACACTACCTTTGTCCTTGAGCTGAGTCCACACACAGCAAAAGCTGTCTTGACTCAGCCAGGTGCCCAGCTGCTTCCCCTTCTCACCCAGTAGACAGTTTTCATTGGAGAAAGCCTCTAGTCAGATAGAAATCAGTGCAAGATCAAAAGTCCTAAGAGAATATGTGACATAGCTCAACTAAAATCATGCAGTCCCTTTCAGACAGAAATGTTTTTCATAGAATTGTGAAAATTTTTAATTACTTAATGTTCATAAGACAGGTTGTTTTTTCAAGATGAGTTTTCGTCAAACAAGGTACAACATTCCTCAGCAGTGTGCATTTCTATCCTCTAATGTCCCCAGTTTCCTTTCCTTCCCGCCCTGCCCCCTTCCTGCCTCTGGGGTAGAATTCCTCATTTCTTTTTCCTCCTCCTCCTTCTCCTCCTTCTTCAGGGCTGGCACTTGAAGATTGAACCCAATGATGAGGGCATAGCCCCCACCCCAAGCCTATGGGAGGGGGTGGGAGGTCTCCTGATACAGAGGGATGTCACAGTCCGTTGTTTTGTTGGGTTCTGTTGCCCCTGGAGACGTGATGTTGCAGGCCTTTGGTGTTGATGGGCAACATCCAAGCTGGGAGCAGAGCTGTGACTTTTTCTTGAGGGTCAATCAAGCCCTCAGACTGCTTGGTCTCTTGCAGGGATCTTCCGGCACCCCAGAGGGACACAGGCATCTCCCCTGGACTGGTTTTGAGCGCAGTGGTAGCAGTCAGCCCTTACTGAACTGTTGTACATGTCGCCCCACCCCCAGCCTGCCACTCACCTCTTTCCTCTAGGCTCACCTGGATGCCCCAGGAACATGCTGGGATTTTTTTCTCTGAGCCCCTGGTTTCTCTCTGACAAGCTTTCAGGCTCACTAACCCCTGGCAGCCTCTGGAAGCAGCCTGGCTGAGGCAGGGAATATTAGTATCTTGGTGGATGCAGGCTCCACACAGTGCACCCATGGTCAGATGGGCATCTGCTAGTGCGGAACTCAGGCAGAAGCCTGGTAGTGCTCAGGGAATACTACCGTTGTCCTTAGCTGAGGCCACAGCAAAAGCTGTCTTGACTCAGCCCAAGTGCCAACTGCTTCCTCTTCTCACCCAGTAGACAGTTTTCATTGGAGGAAGTCTCTAGGCAGATAGAAATCATTGCAAGATCAAAAGGCCTACTAGAGGGAGCTGGGAGGTGGCGCAGGAGGTAAGGTGCCTGCTGCCTTGCCTAGGATGGACCACGGTTCGATCCCCCGGTTCCCATATGATCCCCCGTGCCTGCCAGGAGCGACTTCTGAGCGCATAGCCAGGAGTAACCCCTGAGCGTCACTGGGTGTGGCCCAAAAACAAACCAAAAAAAACAAACAAACAAACAAAAAAAGGCCTACTAGAATATGGGCCATAGCTCAAAAAAAAAAAAAAAAAAAAAGCCATGCAGACCTTTTCAGACAGGAATGTTTTTCGTTTTTTTTGTTTTGTTTTTTGTTTGTTTTTTGTTTTGGGTCACACCCGGCAGCTCTCAGGGGTTACTCCTGGCTCCATGCTCAGAAATTGCTCCTGGCAGGTACGGGGGACTATATGGGGCATCGGGATTGGAACCGATGACCTTTTGCATGAAAGGCAAACGCCTTACCTCCATGCTATCTCTCGGGCCCCAGGAATGTTTTTCATAGAATTATTGTGATAAAGTTTTAATTACTTTATGGTTCATAACACCATTGGGTTGGTGTTTTTTTCATGATGAGTTTTTGTCAAACAAGGTACAACATTTTTCACCAATGAGCATTTCTATCGTACAATGTCCCCAGTTATCTTTCCTTCCCACTCTGCACCCTGCTTACTTCTGGGGTAGAATTCCTTGTTTCTCCTCCTCCTCCTCCTCCTCCTCCTCCTCCTCCTCCTCCTCCTCCTCCTCCTCCTCCTCCTTCTTTTTTTGCTGGCACTTGACGATTGGACCCAATGATAAAGGCATAGCCCACCCCACCTCTATGCCTATGGGAGCACATATGGGGTTTCCTGATAGTGATGTCAGAGTTCTTTGGTGTGTTGGGTTCCCTGAGTCTTCCAGGAGCGATTTCTGAGCATAGAACCAGGAATGATCCCTGAGCACTGCCGAGTGTGACCCCCAAACCAAAAACAATTGGTACTTTTCTCTAACTCTAAATCAGGAGAATGGTCATTACGAAACAGAATATAAAAATGTCAGTGGGGGAGTCTCTGCCAGCATGGGGTTCAGCAGGCCTCCGCCATGCCCAAAGTCTTCTTAACCAGGCTTACGGGGGTGCAGGACTTGGGTGACCCAGCACCCCTTTACTGCCTTGTTCCGGATCTCCAGGGCTTCCCTTGGGCCACATGCCTGGGCAAGCCAGTGAGGTGGGTCTCCTGGAGGAGCTTGAAGGTTACCCTAGGCTTTCCCCCATTCCCCACACGGCTCCTTAGGGAGGGTTCGGGTGGGGCTTTGAACTTCCAGTCTCCCAGCTTTTGAAGGTCTCTTTCCTTTCTGGGAGCCGGGAGTCTCTGCCAGCATGGGATTTGGCAGGCCTTCGCCATGCCAAAGGCCTTCTTAACCAGGTCTGGGGGGGGCGGGGCTTGGGTGATCCCAGCACCCCTCTATTGCCTTGCTCCAGATCTCCAGGGCTTCCCTGGGTCACATGCCTGGGCAAGCCAGCTAGCTTGAAGGTTACCCTAGGCTTAACTTGTGGGTGCTGAAAGTTGCTCATTTGCACTAAAGCAGTCACTAGTAATTTCTTATCAGTCTATATGTTCAAAACCGCTCCAGGGCTAGCAACCTGGCGGCACAAGATACATTAATAGTACTCCCTATCCTTGATGCATATGTGTTTTCTTTGACAACTATAGCTCTTGCTGAATATTTTCTTATACAGTGACGATTTTTCCCATTTTTTTAATGGTTTTTGGGTCACACCTGGCAGTGTTCAGGGGTTACTCCTGGCTCCATGCTCAGAAATTGCTCCTGGCAGGCATGGGGGACCATATGGGGCACCAGGATTCGAACCGATGACCTTTTGCATGAAAGGCAAACGCCTTACCTCCATGCTATCTCCCGGGCCCCAAAACTTTTTTTTTTTTGGTTTTTGGGCCACACCTGGTGACGCTCAGGGGTTACTCCTGGCTCTATTCACTCAGAAGTCGCTCCTGGCAGGCACGGGGGACCATATGGGGAACCGGGGGATCGAACCGTGGTCCGTCCTAGGTTAGCGCAGGCAAGGCAGGTACCTTACCTCCAGCGCCACCACCTGGCCCCGATTTTTCCCATTTTTTATCTTTCTTCTCTTTGTGAACTGTTCAATAGGGAATTTGGTGAAAGAGTCCCTCAGTTTAATTCTTATGTTTAAACCAAGTTACGGGTATTGTTGGACATGTTCTTATGCCCCTCTATGCACCAATAATGCCGCATGTATTTATTTCTTGTTTGCATAGGAGATTAAAATGGGGAAATACTATACATGCAAATAAGTAGTTCTTATCTAATAGAGACGGGAACACACAAATCTTATAGTGTAATGGGACCTTACACCCTGAACATTGACATAATGACCTGACACAGGCCTCAGAAGAATGGGCATTCTCCATTCACCCCTTATCTAGGGAAGCTATCTACGAAACATCCAAGGTTGTCTATAACATCACCTGGAAGCAATCCTCTACCAGGGAAGACCCTACCGCTGCTCTGACATTGACCTACTCAAAAGAGACTTCCTTTAACACTGAGAAGACTTAACAGCAACAATGAACTGATTACTAGACAGGGTTTTCTGCATTGCTCTTTAATTGTGAGGTGAAATGAGAGGATGCTCCACTCCAGCCTGACTTTAATGTAGGATATGCAGATTTCAGGATCACTAATACAGAAACCTGATGCCAACAGTAGAGACTGCATGAAAAATAGAATTGTATTGGCACTACAGACAATACTTGGATTGAATAAACTAGTTGCCTGAAGCCTAGAGTTGGCCTTATGCCAGGAAACTTCAGGGGTAGGGTCTCCTTGTATTTAGGTCAAGGCTTTTCCTTTCCGTGTCCCCAATATTTTGGTGGGCCTATGCAAACAATATTTACCACTCTAAAACCATTTTTACTGTGCTCCTTTGACTCTAAACGTTAAAAAAACCACTTAAACTTTTGATGTTAACTTAAACTAATATATATATATGTGCATGAAAATGTAAAAAATACTATGCCTTCAATGTTAAGGAGTCAAATTTCATGGCTTTAGATTGCTTTGTGTACTGCCAAGAAATGTTATAATGTACTACCATCTGGGGACTTGTGAACAAAGTAATTGTACATGGGTTCTGATTTTTTTTTTTTTTTTGGTTTTTGGGCCACACCCATTTGACACTCAGGGATTACTCCTGGCTATGTGCTCAGAAATTGCTCCTGGCTTGGGGGACCATATGGGACACCAGAGGATCAAACTGCAGTCCGACCTACGCTAGCGCTTGCAAGACAGACGCCTTACCTCTAGCGCCACCTCTCTGCCCCCCCATTTTTTTTCTTTTTTTTCTATTTTCTTATTTAAACATTTTGATTACATATATGATTGTGATTAGGTTTCAGTCATGTGAAGAACACCCCCTTCACCAGTGCAACATTCCCACCACCAATGTCCCAAGTTCCCCTCCCTCCCACCCCACCCACACCTGTACTCCAGACAGGCTTTCCAGTTCTCTCATTCATTCACGTGATTATGGTAGTTTTCTGTGTATTTATTTATTTATTTTTTGTTTTTGGGCCACACCTGGTAACGCTCAGGGTTTACTCCTGACTATTCGCTCAGAAGTCGCTCCTGGCAGGCATGGGGGACCATATGGGGAACCGGGGGATCGAACCGCGGTTCATCCTAGGTTAGCGCAGGCACCTTCCCTCCAGCGCCACCGCCCGGCCCCCTGTGTATTTATTTTTATAGCTGCACTCACCACTCTTTGTGATGAGCTTCATGGAGTGAACTGGGAGTTCCAGCCTCTGATGATTGTTGCAATGATGATTTTTATTTTCTTTAAAACCCATAGATGAGTGAGACTATTCTGCGTCTTTCTCTCTCCCTTTGACTTATTTCACTCAGCATGGTAGATTCCATGTACATCCATGTATAGGAAAACTTCATGACTTCATCTCTCCTGACGACTGCATAATATTCCATTGTGTATATGTACCACAGTTTCTTTAGCCATTCGTCTGTTGAAGGGCATCTTGGTTGTTTCCAGAGCCTGGCTATTGTGAATAGTGCTGCAATAAATATAGGTGTGAGGAGGGGGTTTTTGTATTGAATTTTTGTGTTCTTAAGGGTATATCCCTAGGAGTGGAATAACTGGGTCGAATGGGAGTTCAATTTCCAGATTTTGGAGTAACCTCCATATTGCTTTCCATAGAGGTTGGACTAGACAGCATTCCCACCAGCAGTGGATAAGAGTTCCTTTCTCTCCACATCCCGCCAGCACTGATTATTCTCATTCTTTGTGATGTGGGCCAATCTCTGTGGTGTGAGGTGGTATCTCATCATTGTTTTGATTTGCATCTCTCTGATGATTAGTGACGAGGAGCATTTTTTTCATGTGCCTTTTGGCTATTTATATTTCTTTTTTGATCAAAGTGTCTGTTCATTTCTTCTCCCCATTTTTTGGTGGGATTAGATGTTTTTTTTCTTGTAAAGTTCTGTCAGTGCCCTGTATATTTTGGATATTAGCCCCTTATCTGATGGGTGTTGGGTGAATAGTTTCTCCCACTTAGTGGGTGACTCTTGTATCCTGGACACTATTTCTTTTGAGGTGCAGAAGCTTCTGAGTTCAATGTATTCCATTTGTTGATCTCTGCTTCCACTTGTTTGGAAAGAATAGTTTCCTCCTTGAAGATGCCTTTTGTCTCAATGTCATAGAGCGTTTTACCGACATGTTGTTTTATATACCTTATGGTATCAGGTTGGATATCGAGGTCTTTAATCCATTTGGATTTTACCTTCGTGCATGATGTTAACTGGGGGTCTATGTTCGCTTTTTTGCAAGTGGCTAACCAGTTCTGCCAGCACCACTTGTTGAAGAGGTTTTCCCTGCTCCACTTAAGATTTCTTGCTCCTTTGTCAAAAATTAGGTACTTGTATCTCTGGGGGACAATGTCTGAGAATTCAAGCCTATTCCACTGATCTGAAGGTCTGTCTTTATTCCAATACCATACTGTTTTGATAACTATTGCTTTGTAGTAGAGTTTAAAGTTGGGGAAAGTAATGCCTCTCATTTTCCTTTTCCCTAGTAGTGCTTTAGCTATTCTAGGGTGTTTATTGTTCCAGATGAACTTCATAAGTGCTTGATCCACTTCTTTGAAGAATGTCATGGGTATCTTTATAGGGATGGTATTAAATCTGTATAATGTTTTGGGGAGAATTGCCATTTTAATTATGTTAATTCTGCCAGTCCATGAGCAGGTTATGTGTTTCCATTTCCGTGTGTCCTCTCTTATTTCTTGGAGGAGGGATTTATAGTTTTCTTTGTATAGGTCCTTCACCTCTTTGGTCAAGTTGACTCCAAGATATTTGATTTTGTGTGGTGCTATTGTGAATGGGATCACCTTCTTGATTTTCTTCTCTTCCCTATTATTGGTGTATAAAAAGGCCATTGATTTCTGTGTGTTAATTTTGTAGCCTGCCACCTTGCTATAGGAGTCTATTGTTTCTAGAAGCTTTTTGGTAGAGTCTTTAGGGTTTTCTAGGTAGAGTATCATGTCATCTGCAAACAATGAGAGCTTGACTTCTTCCTTTCCTATCTGGATTCCCTTGATATCCTTTTCTTGCCTAATCGCTATAGCAAGAACTTCCAGCACTATGTTGAAGAGGAGTGGTGAGAGCGGACAGCCTTGTCTTGTTCCAGAATTTAGAGGGAAGGCTTTTAGTTTTTCTCCATTAAGGATGATATTTGCCATTGGCTTGTTGTAGATGGCTTCAACTAGATTGAGGAAGGTTCCTTCCATTCCCATCTTGCTGAGAGTTTTGATTAAGAATGGGTGTTGGACCTTATCAAATGCTTTCTCTGCATCTATTGATATGATCATGTGGTTTTTCTTTTTCTTCTTGTTGATGTTGTGTATGATGTTGATAGATTTACTGATGTTAAACCATCCTTGCATTCCTGGAATGAAGCCTACTTGTTTGTAGTGTATGATCTTCTTGATGATGCATTGTATCCTATTTGCCAGAATTTTGTTGAAAATCTTTGCATCGGTATTCATCAGGGATATTGGTCTGTAATTTTCTTTTTTGGCAGCATCTCTGTCTGGTTTTGGTGATGTTGGCTTCATAAAAGCTGTTTGGATGTATTCCCGTTTTTTCTATTTCATGGAACAATCTGGCTAGGATTGGTAGTAGCTCCTCTTGAAAGGTTTGAAAGAATTCATTAGGAAATCCATCTGGGCCTGGGCTTTTCTTTTTGGGCAGATATTTGATTACACTTTCAATTTCCTCAGTGGTGATGGGGGAGTTTAGATATTCTACCTCCTCTTTTTTTTTTTTTTTTGGTGTTTGGGCCACACCCGGTGACACTCAGGGGTTACTCCTGGCTATTCGCTCAGAAGTCGCTCCTGGCAGGAACGGGGGACCATATGGGGAATCGGGGGATCAAACCGAGGTCCGTCCTAGGTTAGTGCAGGCAAGGCAGGCACCTTACCTCCAGCGCCACCGCCCGGCCCCTACCTCCTCCTTATTTAAGTGTGGAAGGTTATATGTGTCCAAGAATTTTTCCATTTCTTCCAGGTTTTCATGTTTAGTAGCATAAAGTTTTTCAAAGTAGTCTCTGATTACCCTTTGGATCTCTACAGTATCTGTTGTGATCTCCCCCTTTTCACTTCTAATACGGGTTATCAGATTTCTCTCTCTCTCTCTTTCTTTGTGAGTTTTGCCAATGGCCTATCAATCTTGTTTTTTTTTTTTTT
>PVKC010002572.1:0-42809 GCA_004027635.1 Crocidura indochinensis
ACACGAAGCACCTCACAACACAGAGTAAGAATCACACTTTAAGTATGGCAATGAGGAAACAATGCAGGAAAACAGCATGCCTAGAGAATGAGGATCATAGCTCTGATGACCCAAGAAATACCAAATACCTAATTGACCTCTCAGATGGGAGTTTAGAATAGAAATATGGAAGATGTTCGTAGAACTCAAGGGGAGCATAGATTGATCTAAACAGACCACAAATATGAAGATCATAAAACTCCAAACTGAAATAATGCAACTAAAAAATGCCGTAGAGGTAATGAAAAACTCTATAGAAAGCCTCTCCAATAGAATAACAGCAGCTAAAGACATAATCAGTGAGCTGGAAGATGAGAGGCATAATAACTCCATACAACAGAAGAGATTGGAAAAGAACCTCCAAGAAAATGATCTGCCAATGGAAAAATTACTCAAAGAGTTTGAACAGATGAAAATAGAAATGTTCGATAAATTCAACAGAAACAACATAAGAATCATTGTAGTCCCAGAAACACAGGAGAATCTCCAGGAAGAATCAACCATCAAGAACATTATTACAGAGAATATCCCAGAGATAATGACTGCATGCAAACAAATCCTGCATGCCCAAAGAGTACCAGCTAAAAGAGACCCAAAGAAAAGCACCCCAAGACACATCATAGTCACAATGACAAATCCCACAGATAGAGATAGAATACTGAAAGCAGCAAGATCCAAAAGAAAAATTACATTCAAAGGAGTATCCTTAAGATTTACAGCAGACATGTCATAAGAAACTTTCAAGACCAGAAGAGAGTGGTGGGATATTATGATAAAACTGAATGAAAGGGATGCTTCACCTAGACTACTGTACCCAGCCTGACTCACGTTCAGATTTGAAGGAAGAATACATAGCTTCATGGATAAGCAACAGCTCAAAAACTTTATAGATGCAAAACCAGCCTTATATAGATCCATTGCAATCTCTATTCAAATTTAGAAAACGTTCTTCAATGACTTGGAACAGTGGCACCATAAAATAACAAGTATATCTGAATACATTTTGAAAAATCAAAATCTGAGAGGCACATCATTGCCTAACTTGAATCTCTACTACAAAGCAATAGTGATTGATGGGGCTGGAGTAGTACCACAGTGGTAGGGAATTTCCCTTGCACGCAGCTGACCCAGGACAGACCTGAGTTTAATCCCCAGCATACCATATAGTGCCTCAAACCAGGAGCAATTTCTGAGTGGATAGTCAGAAGTGACCCCTAAGCATCACCGGTTGTGGCCCCCAAACCAACTCCCCCCAAAAACACCACAAAGCAATAGTGATCAAAACATCATGGTATTGGAACAAAGAAATACTTTCGGACCAATGGTTAAGAATAGAATATCTAGTGACAAACCACCATGTATATGGTCAATTAATCTTTGTGAAAGGAGGGAAGAATTTGAAGTGGAATAACAGTCTCTTCAACAAATGGTGTTGGAATAACTGGATATCTACATATAAGAAGTTAAAGATTAATCCATATCTAACATCTTACACAAAAATGAATTCAAAGTGGATGGAAGACCTTGAAATTAGACACAAATCTTCCCCCAAAAACTTACTGAGAAAAATATAGGCAAAGCATTTCAGAATTAGACCTCAAAGAAGTAAGTCTTCAGTGATAGCATACCAATGGAAAGGGCTATAGGTCAAACCTGAATACATTGGACTACATCAAACTAAAAAGTTTCTTTTTTATATCTTTATTTAAGCACCATGATTACAAACACGCTTGTTTTGGGACCTCAGTCATAGAAAGAAAATTCACACCAGTGCAAATTTCCACCACCAATGACCCCATTCTCTCTTTTCCCACACCCCTCACCTTATTCAAGACAGGCTTTTTACTTCTCTCACTCATTAACATTGTCATGGTAGTTCTTAGTGTAGTTATTGTGCTGAGCTTCATATCATGAGCTGTCCTTCCAGCCCTCATCTCCATTGTGTCTGGGCATTATTAAAATAATCTCTTTTATTTTTCTTTTATCATGTTTTGTGACATAGTTTCTCAAAGTAGTCTCTGATCATCCCCTGGATTCTCCATAGTGTTCGTTATCTCCCCTCTCTTCATTTCCATTCCAGTTTATCAAGCTTCTCTCTCTCCTTGTGAGTTTTGCTAGTAGTTTATCTATCTTGTTTATTTTTCAAAAAACTAACTTTTGCTTCCTTTGGCCTTTTGGATTGTTCTTTGGATTTCCACTTCTTTAATCTCTGGTCCAAGCCTTGTTATTTTCTTCTGCCTACCCATTTTGGGTTCATCTTGTTTATAATTTTCCAATTTTATAATCTGTGTCATTAAACTATTCGTGTAGGGCCCTTCTTCCTGTGCACACAACTTTGATTTTGATTTTGTGTTTATTCTGGCTATTCAGATATGTTTCGTGTATACATCAGAATGTAGGATTCACCATTTTGACATTTTAACACACTGTGTCTGTTAACTGGTGCATTTGATCCATTGAAATTGAGAGAGAAAATTGTCATGTGCTATCTTTGTATAGAAGTTTGGTGTGTCTTTAGGCATGTTTTGTCTTAAATTAGACATTTCAGTTTCTTTCTTTCTTTTTTTTTTTTTTTTTTTTTTTTTTTTTTTTTTTTTTTTTTTTTTTTTTTTTTTTTTTTTAGTATTTTGGGCAATGCCTGATGACAGTCGGGTTACTCCTGGATATGCACTCAGAAATTGCTCCTGTTTCAGGGACCATATGGAATGCCAGGAATCAAAACAAGATCTGTCCTTGCATGCAGCCACATGTAAGGCAAACAAATGCCCTACTGCTGCGCTATTGTTCTGCCACCCCCCTTTTTTGTTTCTGGGCCACACGTGGTGATGCTTAGGAATTAATCTTGCTTATGCACTCAGAAATCATCCCTGGCTTGGGAACTATATGAAATGCCAGGGGATCAAACCGCAGTCTGTTCTAGGTTAGTGCGGGTAAGACAAATGCCTTACCACATTCTCCACTGCTTCAGCCCCTCAGTTTATCTTATAAGGCTCATTTTGAGTCTGTAAAGTTTATAAGCTATTGTCTATCTATGAAGCTGTGTATACTTTCTTTACACCTGAAAGTGAGTCTGGAGCTGGGTGCAGTATTTTAGGCTAACATACATTTCATTGAGTTTTGTCACTATATCTCTCCCACCACTGCCTTCTGGCCTTGAGGGTTTCTTGTGACAGGTCAGCATTAATCTTAAGGATGCTCCTTTGAATGTAGTTTTCTTTATGATCTCGCTGCTTTCAATATTATATCTCTGCCTGTGGGATTTATCATTGTGACTAGGAAATGTCTTGTGGTGCTTTTCTTCAGGTCTCTTTTAGCTGTTATTCTTTAGGCATGCAGAATTTGGTTGCATGCAATCTTTAGTTCTGGTAATTTCTCTGTAATGATGTCCTTGACTGCTGATTCTTCCTAGGGATTTTCTTCCTGGGTCTTTGGAACTCCAGTGATTCTTATGTTGTTTCTGTTGAGTTTATCAAAGACTTCTATTTTCATCTGTTTACATTCTCTGAGTATTTTTCCATTGTCTGATCACTTGCTCTAAGGCCCTTCCTGATCTTTCGTGCTGTATGGAGTTGTTCTGCATCTCATCCTCCAGCTCACCGATTCTGTTTTTGGCCACAGCCACTCTGTTGGAGAGGCTTTCCATTGAAGCAGTCACCTCATCTACCAAGTTTTCAGTTCTGTTATTTTAGCTTTGAGTTTTCTGATTTTCATCTTTTCGATTTGTTCAGCTCAATCTTTGCTTTCCTTGAGTTCTCAGAATATTCTCCATATTTCTACTATAAAGTCTCTATCTGAGGGGATAACCAGGTGGTTGGTACTTTTTGGGTCATCAGAGCTGCCATCTTCAGTCTCTATGCACGGTGTTTTCCTGCATTGTTTCCTCATTGCCACACTTGTACTGTGGTTTTTACTACATATTGTGTTGGGGTTCATGTGCTGTGCTAGAAAATATGCACAGAGGAAGAGCAAAGCAGAGCAGCCATGTTCCTCTGGCTCCACCATTATTGGATGGAAACAGCTTACCTTGTGTTGGACCCTGAAGAGAGTATGTTTGCTGTCATCTTCTTGACTGCCTCACTCAAGAAAGCAGGCAGTGGCTGCTTGTGCCCCAAAACTCAGGAGGAATTAGCCTTCATCCTATTGGGAAGAGTCAGCTTAACCTGTGATGGACCCTGAAGAGATTATGTTCACTGTCATCTTCTTCATTGCCTCACTCAAGAAAGTGGGCAGGGAGTGAGGCTTTAGCTGTTTATAGTGGCTCTCTTGTGACCAAACACACAGCAGGAATCAGCCTCCAACCTTATTGGGTAGAGTCAGCTTAACCTATGATGGACTCTGAAGAGATTATGTTCACTGTCATCTTCTTAGCTGCCTCAGTCAGGAAAGCAGGCAAGGAATGAGCAGCACCCATTTATAATGGCTCTCTTATACCCAAACATCAGAAAGTAACAATTGTGCCAATAGTTTTATATAATTCATAGTTCTTGAGTTTACCATTATCTTTTATAGTCCTAAGTTTATTCAAGATATTAAAAAGAACCCTCCGGAGGGGACAGAGGCAGGTTTGGCAGAAAGGCCTGAGGTGGAGCACCTCCAGGAATACAAAGATTGCAAACCCCTGTATCCAGGATTCCAGCAGCTGGAAACACAAACGTGAGTGTGAGGGCCACGTGAACTGTTCAGAGAAGCACTGAACTGTGCAGACAGAGCACAACAAGGGGAACACAAAGGACCATGATCCCCACAGGGCAGCAGGCTGGGCCACTCATGCCCTCCACACACACCCACCCAGGCCTAAAAAGATTTTGTATGGTAAAAACAACACAGCTAGAAGATATCTAACAAAATGGGGGAGGGGAGTTTTGCACTAGGATTACAAAATACAAAGTGTAATTCCACAAAAACTAAAAAACCTATAAAATGGGGAGAGAAAATTAAGAGACACTTCTGAGGAAGACCATCAGATGGCTAACAGGCACAGGGAAATGCTCATAATCATTTATCATTAGGAAAATCCAGATCAAGACAACAATGGAGCATTATCTTATACCAGTGAAGATGGCACATATAAAAATATTTTTAGCAATCTCTTTTGGTGGGGATGCAATGAGAAAGTAACTCTCATTCACTGTCTGTGGGAATGCTGCTGGTCCATCCCCTGTGGAGAACAATATGAAGGGTTCTCAGTAAACTTAAAATTGAGCTGCCACACGACCCTGAAATCCCTCTTTTGGGTATCCCCAGAACAGAAAAGTATTTACGTAAAATGATATATGCACACTGCCATTTGTTGCAACATTCTGTACAACAGCTAAGACTTTGAATCAATCTAGATGTACAACAATGGGACAAGTGAATCATGAAGATATGTTACATGTATACATTGGGATACTACACAACTGAAAGGTATGATGCAATCAACCAATTTACAACAATATGCATTGACCGGGAATATATAAATTGAAGTAAATCTGAACAAGAAGGGTAAATACAGGATGATATCACTTAATTATGGTATCTAGAATAACTCCATGAAGAAATGCAATAGTCTAAATGGGAATTGTGGCAAACACCTTTGGTGTGAGGATAAGGAAAGGAACTAATTAGTGGAGGAGAAACATAACTATGAAAGTATAGGGACCAGGGATCAAATGGTTTCACGTCCATTAATAGAGATAAAAAAAATGCAACAGAACTAAATATCCAAGCAAAGTCAACAACAGTGAAATCAAAAGATCCAAAATCTAAAAATCTAAACTGTAAATGAATCAGTAATACTGGCAGACTGGGAGGAAAAGGTTGTGATTGGTATAAACTATGAGAGCATAGTATATATATATATATATATATATATTACATATATATATGTAATATAATAATATATATAATTCATTGTATGTCTGAAACCCAACTATAAAGGACCTTGTAAATAAAAATGATTTCAATAAAATAAAATTGCTTTAAAAAAGAGTGATGAAACCCAGATGTGACTATTATCTTGGAACTAATGATTAAAGTCATGAAAATAAAATCTGTACCTTACCAAGGAACAACAGGTAATTTTGCAGTTCTTTCCAGTGTTTGTCCCTGACTTAGGCAGACAGAAGAAAAAACTTTGCCCCCCCCCCTTAAAATCAAAACTCATTGTTTTTGGCCAGTTTCTTTCACTTAGTGACTTGACATGCAGCTTCAAATGCCAGGGTGTTCCTGGTTGGGGCATGAGGAAAAATCTTTCTTCCCCAAATGCCCACATATTGCCTGGCATGGTTTCGTATAGGGCAGGCATCATCAGTATGGGAACATCCATTCAGCCTTTGTGGAGTATGCCCTGTTAATAAAGTTGGTTGAAACTTCAACTAGGACACCCAGATTACTTTCAGCCTTGACAATTTAATTGAAATCTTTTTCAGAGCAATGTTTGAATTAGCAAAGCTTTTGCTTTAGATGAGAAAGAGCTCAGGAGTGAGTAACAAAACAGCCTTACTTTCCTAGGGCAAAGCACTCCAACTTTACAGAAGACTCTTTTGCGGCTTCTCTCATCTCAGGAAAATGCACTTCAATCTTCGGTTCATATTCCCCCATCACACCTGTGACAGAGTAAAAGAACTAGCAGGGTTTCTCCAGAGGAGACATTTATTTATTTATTTACTTACTTAGTTAGTTAGTTTTGGGGCCACACCCCGTGACACTTAGGGGTTCTCCTGATTATGTGTTTATAAATCACTCCTGACTTGGGGTACCATATGGGATGCTGGGGGATTGAACCTGTGGTCCAGCCTAGGTTAGTGCGGGCAAGGCAAATGCCCTACTATTCTTGCCACCACTCTGGCTCCCAGAGGGGACCTTTCTGAGGAACAAATACTTATTAGCTAAAGTCTGAGCTCATGATCTTCTATTAGCAACACCCTTTAGTGTATGACATGAGATAGGGAGGTGGAGAAAATGAGCTTCATTTCTCTCTAACCTAGAGAAAATTTGTCTTATAATCCTAGACTTCTAAGATAAAGGTGCCCCAAAAGTTTGTTTCTGATTTTTACACCTTAACAATGATCCATGCTTGCACTGAGGAATTGCACATTGCTGGATTCTAAATGCTTCTGCATTCTAAAAGACTCTTTCTACATACATATCTGTGGTGATTGTGGGGATTAAGAATCCACACCTACAAGGAGGTAGGTCATTTCTGTTCTATCTATAGAAATCTAAAGTATAGCAGAATAAATGAAGAGATCTGATAGAGGAGCTTGCAGCAGTGTTGTAAGTAAGAGATGCTTCTCTGATCATTTGCTGGATTTCACTGTAGGCTGAATTGGTCATACATGCCTGGAAAACACCCTTTTCTCTGAGTTTAAAATTTTCCTTTGAGGCTCTATAGCTGTGAGTGTATAGGGAGTGTGAACCCCCAGGCAGTGGGGCACATGCTTTGCAGAAGAAATATAACCAAAGAGTCTCCAGTGGCCCTCACAGACCCACCTCCTATGATAAGTGCATCAGGGTCAACTGCTGAATTTTCTAGGTGTTCATTGTTGACTGAGGTATCAAATGCCAAAGCAGAACAGTCAAGAATAAAGCATTTTGCTGGTGGTCTGTCTGCCTCAATGTATGGTGGTGTTACGCAAGGTAACAGCATGACCTCAAGTCATAATTGTCATGAAAATAATGGAGGAAGGCTGGGAGGGAAGGGACTGAAAGTATGTGACAAGGATGGGGAGGAGAGTCATGGGCACTTCCATAGAAGGTGGTGAGTAAAGTGACGTTCTACATTAATACCAGAAATCTGACATTGTTGTAATCATATTTTAAGAAATAGCAATATTTAAGTATTGCAATGATAAAAATTACATATTAAAAATAACTACCACCTTGGGTAGTTATTATAGGAGCACTCTAAATGACATTCACCCTAAATCTTCTGAGAGAGGCTGAGGGTTTATTTCACTATGCTAATTACAGGCCTCAGATTTTATACTTTTTGACTTATGATGTATGATTTTATGTTTGGATCACACTCTGATATGTTCAGGGCTTACTTTTGGCTCTTATCTCAGGTTATTTCTGGCTGGGATGTTGACCATATATAGTGACAAGAATTGAACTCAGATCAGTTTTTTCAAGGCAATACCTTATTCACTTTGCTATTTCTCTGGCACTCTATTTCAGTTCCTCAATGTGAATATCTAATCTAAAAGTTCATAGAGCACTTTATTCTACTTTGATGATGTCCCATGATTTCTCTGTCCAGAACCTTCTGAAGTCCTGTTTTGGAGAGCTCTTGGAAAGTGCTTTGAAAACTTTTGTAGACTCTTAGGAAAGTCCATAATTACTGGTCTCTGTTTCCTTTACTTGGACATGTTCCCCTGCCCTTTAGCTGCCATCTATAGAAAAGGTGAACAAAACACAAAAATTGGAAAGAAAGGTGCACCAGAATGTAACATACCATAGTGATTCAACAAACAGGCCTGGATTTTCCTGCTTGAATCAACAGTGGACCCCACCCCAGCATTTGCTACATTTTTCCAAAGGCTCTAGGATGAAAAGCTCTTTCTAGAACCAGAAAGGAGGCTGCTGCCCTGACATTACACCAAGTCAGTGAATTATTGTTCATGGTGAAAGTCTTAATAAAGCCTGATTTTCATCAAGCTCTTGAACAGAAGCACAGATTTGTGAGTGACGGGGCCCTCAAGAGGGCTGCTGCCCTAGCCTCTAAGTGCCCACCCTGTCTCACCATCCGTGCGCTGCACCAGGGGTGTGGGTGGGCCCTGTACACTCCTTTGTGCCTCTGCATTGGTGATAAAGCAGGTGTAGTTGCCCACATCCGATGGCTCCATCTTGGCTATGTACAAGTTCCCCGTCTCCTGAGACACAAACCTCCGATTATCCTCTTGGACATGCAGTGGGTTGTCATTGAAGGTCCAGGCATAAGACAAGTCTGAAAAAGAGATTAAGAGCTGGAAATTTTGTACATCCACTCTTGTCTGCCTACCCAGGTCTACCATGAGACTGTGACCCTCCAGTCATGTGTTTGCCACTTGGTCTGAGCAGAGATCCCCTTTGGTTTACTCAAGCCCATCAGAAAGACCATCATATGACTTTGGGAAATAAGGATATGATACTGAATAGGAGATAGATAAATGGATTACCTACTAGAAAAAGTCTGGCATGCAGAGAATGGCAGCATTGCCAACTGAGTTCCTCAAGGGCCCCACAGTGCTGCTTGAGGGCAGGTGGAAGCATACACAGAACTTCTTGTAATGGAATATTATGCAGCCATCAGGAGAGATGAAGTTATGAAATTCTCCTATACAGAGATGTACATGGAACCTATTTTACTGAGTAAAATAAGTTATAGGGAGGGAGATACACACAGAATAGACTCACTCATCTATGGGTTTTACGAAAAATGAAAGACATTTTTGCATTAATCCTCAGAGACAAAGAGCGGACGGCTGGAAAGTCCAGCTCATGACATGAAGCTCACCAGAAAGAGTGGTGAGTGCAGTTAGAGAAATAATTACACTGAGAACTTTCATAACAATGTGAATGAATGAGTCCTGTCTAGAGTATAAGTGGGGGTGAGGTGGTGAGGAGGGAGATTTGGGACATTGGTGGTAGGAATGTTGCATCAGTAAAGAGGGGGTGTTCATTACATGACTGACATCCAACTACAATCATATTTGTAATCAAGGTGCTTAAATAAAGATATTAATACTAAAAAATAATGTTTACTTTAAACATATCATCTGAAAAAGAATTTTATCAAATGTCACATCATGCCTGAAAACCTTTCTTAATATTTTCAGACTTAGAATATTGTGAAGCAAAATATAAACCCTAACTAAACCCCCAATTATCATTGATTACCATTAGCAATGAGAACCTTCATGGTAACATCTATTTTGGACAGAGACTGGTGAGGGAGGATAAGAGAACAGAATGTGTAGTGAGCACTACAACCATCAGGTAAAGAAGGATATTAACTACATAGTTCCAAGAACAATTTGTAAAGTTTGGCCATTGGAAAACACTAAGAAGAAAATTCTGATCCTACTATTTCTACTGAATATACATTTCTACTCTGGAGTCTACCCATCCTCTCTGCTCATCATGAACATATACTCCTCCTGCTCCATAATTCATCATACTCAAAAAATCAATGTTCAAAAAATCAATTCTCCCTCTATGTTCATCATGAACATAGATTCCTCCTCCAGAATCCATCCACCCACTTCTGTTTATAGTGATAATACACTATCCCCCTTGAAATTACAATATATTCTTTCTCTGTCCATATCTAGCATCAGCATTACTGTGAACTTAGTACACATATGAATACACAGATTCTAAATGCTCATTTCAAATGCTCATTACCATATTTACTCTGATTCCAGAACCACTGAATAAAACTTAGCAGCGATTCATAAATTTCCAACCTTTTCTCTGTGAAGCCATTGTAACCAATCCTCACTTACCTCTATTTACTATCTCTGCCAGGATTTGATTTTTTTCCTGAAAATCCTTCACAAATAGGAGATACACTTTAAAGTCTAATTTATTTTAATGCTTTCATTATTTATGTATGCTGTGACTCTCAGCACTTCCTGTTATTGGGTTGTTTGCTAGTTATTGAGTATGTCATGATTACTTTAGCTATTAAATGGAAAGAAAATTATTTCATAAAATTATCTAGGTATTTTCATTTTTCTTGTATTCATTTCTAGAAATGAGCTCTAATTTATGTTTAACTTATGCTAGAAATAGAAAATGTGTTCTTCAAAGAACTTTACCTCCATCACCTGCAACGTTTGACCGTGGAAGCTAGTCCAGCTTCTGCAGAATGGAGTGTGGTTCATTTATATTTTCCAAAGGCATAAACTCCAGGAGTTAAGACTTTGATGTGTACCTCTATCTGGTAGTGAGCCAATTACCTATCTCTGGGAAGTCTGTATCAGGTGGGAAGTAATTTTGTTCCAGGGGAGGAGAAATAAATGATTCAAATAGAGTTGTTTCTGTTATTAGAGATGTCAAAACATCTCTAATAGGGGTCCAGGAGATAGCATGGAGGTAAAGCGTTTGTCTTTCATGCAAAAGGTCATCGGTTCAAATCCTGGTGCCCCATATGGTCCCCCGTGCCTGACAGGAGCGATTTCTGAGCATGGAGCCAGGAGGAACCCCTGAGCACTGCCGGGTGTGACCCAAAAACCAAAAAAAAAAAAAAAACCCATCTCTAATAAAAGTGAGCTAGTGGAGATGATGGAGAACACACACACAAAAATGGTCACAAAGTGAAGCAACCAAAGGAGACTCTAGAAACAAAAGAAATCTAATTCTCTTTCTCTTCCTGCAGGTCTGACCTAAATTCACTAGAGGATGAAGAAGACATTCATGTTTTCCTCCTTGTCTTAAATCTTATCCATGGAGAAAATCCAGGAAAGATAGAGAGATGTATAGTGATGTGGCCAGTTAAAGTAATTCTGAAGAACAAAGAAGTCAAGCAGTCGGGGCCTGGCGGTGGCACTGGAAGTAAGGTTCCTGCCTTGCCTGCGCTAGCCTAGGACAGACCAGACAGCAGTTCGATCCCCCAGTGTCCCATATGGTCCCTCAAGTCAGGAGCAACTTCTGAGCACATAGCCAGGAGTAACCCCTGAGCGTCGCTGGGTGTGGTCCAAAAACCGAAAAAAAAAAAAAAAGAAGTCAAGCAGTCAGTATGCATCAGCCTAATTCCTACTAAGAGGAAAGGAAGTGAGAAGGAAGTGGAATCTATGAAGAGAAGCCCTCAGTGGCAGGGGCCAGGGGTTATTAGCAGAGGCTGAAGGTTGGATTCTGCCAATGACTTGTCAGCAGTGGACAATATAGACATGCTATTCTCTGAATCTCTCTCATGAAGGAAGAGGAAGAGGTATTCTTCATGAAGATGCCTTAGCATGGTAGCTAAAATGGCAAAGTATGGGCATCATGCATGGAATGGAAGTCCTTGGCTGGACTGGGACAGAGTAGCCTGCAGATGGCAATGTACAGCAGGGCCTTGGGATAACCTGTTTCTGTGTGTACATAGGTATATGTACTGTCCACATTCACAGCCTGAGGAAGCTGGTTCCAGGGGCATAGAAAAAATGCAGCAGAATTGACATGATGTACTTCTAGAACATTCTAATTTTAACTGTTCAGCAGTATATGTTTGATTTTAACTCCTAACACCATTCTCATCCTATTGCTTCTATTTTTCTATTTAAACAGAAACTTAAGCTACACTTATTTTCAATGAGTTAGTATTCCTGTTTACCTTTTGACCTGTGTACAATGGAGCATTATGTCCTATCCAGAACATAGACACCCAAATTAAATGCAGCTGGATGCATGGAGTAGCACAAAACCAGACAGCAAGTCCTGCCTGGCCAATGGCTCCACTTCAGTGCACCTCCAGGATACTGCATTTTTTGCAGGCACTGTGGAATGAGGCAAAACTACATTTCATTATTATGTTCAGGCAATATTTATGTCCTGGGTATCTTTTAATAAGTAGGGAATCAGGAACCTTGAGCATGTTGAGAAAGATAATAAGAGAACAGAGGTGAGTCCCAGAGACAGGCAAGATGCCAGTCTTTTGCCCCTATTGATACCTAGGGGGCAATAATTAAACCCTTTCAGACCACTGATATAAACACTAAAGGCTGAAATAAATTCTACTCTGGTGTCCACAGGCCAAGTCACTTCAAGGTAGTGTCAGCAATGCCACTAAAGGAAAGAAATGTGCAAGACCTGAGCTTCCCATCAGAGTCCCTTCAGGGAGTGCTTGGTAAAAAGCGTCACTGTGAGGCTTCCAAGAACACTATGCAGTGAGGTGAGCTGGGGTGAGTCAAGATTGGAGTCTTGCCTCCTGTGAGCTTAAGCTCCTGAATCAGATCTTGATGTGTGTGTAATTTTCTTTGTTGCTCAGAAAAGATTCTGTGACACTATCCCCTGCTCAACACAAGGCTTCAGATTTTGTTTCTCTGTGAATACCTATGGCCACTTTTATTGCTTTTGAATGGTCTCCACCTCCAAATATCCTTTGCCTCACTTCTCAGACTGCTGCTCTGGAAGTTTTGGATTTGAATACAGACAGAAACCTCCTAGGAGGTAATTTTTGTTCAGTACAAAGGGAAGCAAATACAAAAGTGTTCATATTCTTCAGTTGTTGTTGTCTACTTAGATTTTAAACCATAAAAATAATCTGGAATAAAATCCTTGGCACTCGGTGCAGGAATTGACTCTAGCTCTCTAGGGAGAGGACGAACCTCCAGGGTCTGAATCTGAGGCAAGACCTTGTAGAATTGAACCATAGCCACAGGTGCTGTGGAACCAGAACCTTTACACTTTGAAATGTGATTGTAGTAGTTGGCTGTGCCCCCAGTATGGGATTGTCCCCCACCCCAACCCTCTGGTGCACTTTGTCATTCCCGACTAGGCTGCTGGGCATCAGAAAAGAGATTGAACTGGCAAAGGGCATATTCCTCTCTTGTTGCCCATTCACAAGATCTCTGCAACTCTGTAACTTCTTCTCTGGAAAGGAGCCTATGCCAGGACTAGTCAGTCCCACAGCGACCAAACAAAGGAACTCAGTCTTTCCTTCTCCACCTTCTCACCTATAGATCCCTGAAAAATAATTATTTCCTCTCCAGAATAGTTCACTCTCACACCCCAAGCCCCAACCTCAGACCCTCCAAGCACCACTGTCCTCCTCTCTCTTAGAATCCTCAAGATCCACACTCATCTCCTTGCTCTCAGCTTCTGGAGCATTAAGTCTGCTTGCTCTGAGGCTAAAAGTCCCTGATGCCATCTCTAGACCTTCCATGCCCTCACTATCAATAAGACTAAAGGTCAACAACATGCTCATGGCAGAATCCAGGAGAAAAGAGAATATGCCTGTACAACCCTTACACGAGTTATCTTCCCTCTAGCAAGGTTATCCAAAGCACAGGACAGCAGCATGCTTCAAGTACCCCCAGGAATCCAGAAATAGGGATGGGAGCATAGGGTTGATCTGTGTCCCAGTGCTGGGAAGTGCTCAACTGCAAGTTAGCCAGAAGTTCTTAAGGGAAGCCAGGACTGATTGGTGTTATTTCTCCAAACCCCAACCCTGTGGCTCATGGTAACCCAAGCTAATCTCCCCTTTCTCCTAAGGGACTGGACCCTCCAGCTGGAGTGATAGTGCAGCGGTAGGGTACTAGCCTTGCACTTGGCTTAGCCATGACGGACCTGGATTCAATCACCAGCATCCCATCTGGTCCCCCAAAGCCAGGAGCAATTTCTGAGCACATAGCCAGGAGTAACCCCTGAACATCACTGGATGTGGCCCCAAAACTAAAAAAGAAAAAAAAAAGAGAAACTGGACCCTACGCCATAGGAGTGGAGAGGAGGTGGTTGCATGTCTTTCCCTTTTGCTGCCTTCTATAGTCCTGACAGTCTATTACACTGTAGGCTTTGTGTGATACCCTGACATTCCAGATGCACAGAGGGTTCTCTGTAATTACTTATCACATAGAAAAAAGTAGATTCTAATCGGGATACTTCTAATTAGCATTCACTAGGTATATAACAATTAATTTAAAATATGAAAAAATTTTCTGAGTCTAAAGGCTTTAAACAATATTTGGCTTATAATGAGACAATTAAATACAGACTATTTAATATTAGGGTCATTTTACTATGATACATTTGTTGGTTTTTGGAATTTGGCTCTTGTGGCATGAAAACTACATGCCTAGGGGGTAAAAGATGTCCTAGGGCTAGTTGCACATGCCCTGCAGGACCCAGGGCTCGACTCTCATTCCCTTGGCCTTGGCCTTTGTGGATCTATGGTCATGTAGAGGCTCAGAGGGAAGTGTTCTGTATGCTTGAGGTATCCAATACCATTTCCATCCGGACATGGGTCCTGAGAACATGGGGTCCTGAGGACCCCCCATGTTGGACCTAGGAGACTGGGACCACCAAGCCCAATAGTCACAGCTGTGAGAGCTTAGAAACCCAGGATATAAGGGGAGAAGTCTCTTCCCAGCTCAACAGAACCCAGGACCATCTTCATAGGGAAGAACTGTAAGGATTTCTGAAAGGACTTCAGGATATGATGGGAGAAGTTTCTGCCCAACTCAACAATACCCAGCAACATCTCCATAGGGAAGAACTGTAAGAATTTCTCAAAGGCTGGAAATGAGATCAGTTTTGAGCTGAATACCTGTCAGAGGGTCTATGAGGTTTTGGTGATATGAGTTGACCTGGCTGGGATGAACACATTCGTGCTTTCACTCTTTCCTGCTAATGGGGCCCATGTGATTGCCCACCTATAACTTCAAATATAGCAGAGTTGGTGGAGTCCCAGAGCCCAGAGACACAAAGCAGCATCTACTGATCATAAGGCATAAGCTTTGCACACACAGACAGGGCTGTTTGTCCTCCTAGGGCTGTGTGGCATATGACTCAGTAACCGAAAAGAAAAAGTTCAGAGTGACCCTTTCTACCAGCTCAGGGTCTACTTACCTAAGTCTGGGAATTGTTCCTTGGTACTTAGTGGTCAAGAGCCCAGCACTCTCTGGGTTACAAAGCAGACCTTTATGGGACCATAAAGCAGAGGGACCAGAGACAACTCAACTTTCCATTTCCTGCAGGACAAGAGGTGGTCAAGGCTACTGCTCCACAGACAAGCCAAGCTAGCCCAGGGTAGCACCCGAACATTCCTTCTGATTCTTGTGAGCCTCTTGGACAGAGTACAACTGCAAGAAGCACCTGCTGATAAAAGCACCCAGGCCATGGGAAGTAGGAAAGCTCCATGACTGTCACCTGCTATCCAAATGACCCAAGTGTCCATTCTTCAGGACACTCTGTCCCCACATACCTCCAAAGTGTGGTGGAAGCCCACAGAACAACACCACACCCTGCCCTTCACGGACAAACACTGTGCTGCGAGTCTTGCTTTCAAAGTCTTCAATATCTGGAGAGAGAGAGAAAAAAAAAACAGGCGATGCTATTTCCTTGGATAAGGAGAGGATAAAAATAAGAGGTTTTAAATAATCTTAAAGTTACTAAATGGTTTGCATGTGTCAGGATAAGCTAGCAGTTATTTGGATTATTTTACCCACATGGTCACTGTCTTCCTTCCTCCCTTTTCTCTCACTTATTCACAGCAAGCATATGTCCAGCTGCAGAGAGAAGTACCATTCATTTTCCTCTGCTCTCAGACTGTGATAAAGCATGAAGATTCATATTCCTCTGAGCTCTCTCAGACTGAGATCAAGCATAAAGAAACGTCCATATGGAGCCCCACATTCATCACAGACCCTAATGTCCATCATAGGATCCCACCTCCATATAGAGTCCCACTTCCATCATGGAGCCCCACATCTATCATAGAACTTCATATTCATCACATCGTACAACATCACATTCATTACACATTCATCACAGAGCCTCTCATTCATCATGGATCCTCATTTCCATCAGGGACCCCCATGGAACTCCACATCCATGGAAACTCACATCCATCACAGAGCTTAGCATTAATAATGGAGTTAATCCCAGTGCGTGTGTGAAGGCAAACCATTGAAATCCTGTGGTATCATTTGGAATAATATGTCTGACTCTGGTTCATCTCTATCACTTACACAAGCCCAGTCAGAGACTCCAGAGAAGTACATAATAGTAATGCAGCAGCCAATAACCAGAGCTTCCATTCTCAAACAGAAGCTCTGGGTTCAGTGCTAGCCTTATCTCCAGTGACCTGAAGCCTTAACCCTATGCCTGCTATTGGTCCTCAGGGCTCATGCAGACACTTCTCATTGTCTTTACTCATAGAACCCAGAAAAATTTCTCTGAAGGGAGCTTGCAACACCTGATATAAAAGTCTCCTGTATGTGGAAACCAAGTGGGATTTTATTGACAAGTTTAAAACCACCAAATACCACATGGGAACATCACACCAGATTGGTTACGGTGCTTGTCTTCATCCTGGTGATGGGCAAAGATGGAGAAGCAGCATGGGAAATGGGGTTGAAAGTTTAACCTCATGCCCCCCTTCCTTGGGAACTGGCTCCTGCATTTCTTTTTTCTGTAGACACCTGTAAGTCCCCCATTGGACACCTAACCTGGCTCCCTCTATAGTTCTCCCCATTGTCCAGTGTGCAGGGCGGTGAAACCACACCCAGATTAGGAGGATTTTTCCCTGGGGGATCTCAAAGGAATTAGCTGCAGAAGCATGCCTTAGGCATTAGGCATGGAGCTCAGTTGGATCTCCAGGAGAAGGGGAGAAGTCAGTTCTGAACAGCATTCTCTCCATTACAGCTCCACTTTTAGTGATATTTGAGGAATCTTGCAATTCTTCACACAGAACCTAAGCATTCCTGTGCCAGCCCTATCCAGGAATCTTGGTGACTGAAGGAAGCAAGAGTTACCTTTATTCCAAGAGTGAGAGGGAAATAAATTGTGTGATTTCATTAGTTTCTGTTCATTGAAATTCTTATTTTATTGCTAAGCTTTGACACTACCTCCGAAACCTCACCTATCTTTCCTCTTCCCCACTCAGAAGCAGTGGTAGCACCAAAAAATCATCTGGACATCTGGATATTGCACTGGGTAACTTAATAGCATTCAGTCATCCTACCACAGCACAGCAGAGAAGATAAAAAGAACTGCATCCACACCACAAATAAATGACTTGGAAAAATAGTCCATTTTTTTCTCCCTCCAAATATTAAATTTTATCAATCAGAATCTAACAGCTCTGGGACCAGGACATGCTTTGTGGTTAATAATATCTCAATCACACATATTGCTTTTCCAATACAACTTTCAGGGGACTGATTTGTGATGGTGTTTATAGAGAAAATGCAGAGGAGACAGGCATAGAGCAAATAAATCAGATTACCATGAAATTGATAGAATAGATTCAAAGGCCACTTTCACTCTCTCTGGGCCCAGATATTACCTCTGTTCCCACCATGACTCTCTTTTATCCTTTTCATGGTGTTTCCTAGGGAAGAGTGAAGCTGTTCCATGCCAGCACCTACAATTGCTGCCCTCACTTTGCACAGTATGTTCTGGTGAAAGAATTTTTTTCTAGCAGAGCACCCTCCTAGGGCTTACAGGGTCTTACAGGGCCTCAGTGGCACCTGAGAAGCAAGAATATGGGAGGAAGTATGGAGGCACTAGACACAAAACCAGACTGAGCTCTTTGCTTTCCTGGAGGTAGGACCCAACGAGGTTCCAATAGTCAGCATGTGCTAGTTCTTCCAACCAAGACAGGAACATTCACAGGAGAGTGGGCAGGGGCAAAGGCAGGTATCAGCCTTGGCTTCTTATGAACAATAAACTCAGGGTAAGCAAAGCTAGATATAATCAGAGATCTGGCAAAAATGACAACAGGGAGAAATTGAATATCCTGGGCTTGAGAAAATATTTCTACATGTGCTACAAAGACATGAAGAAATGTAAATGAAATGAGAGAAACTAAATTAAAAGAACAATCAATTTTACACATTAAAATTTTAATATGAAATTTGCAATGTTGAAATAAAAACAGAAAAAATGTATATAAATGTATAAAAGTAGTTTGAATTTTAATAATTTCTGAAAATTACCAAGGGAAATAGGAGTCCCACAACATAAAATTAAGGCAAGATCTTAATTAAGAAATGTATAAAATACTTAAAAGTTGCTGTTAAGCATGTGAAAAATTCTATTTTGTTATTAATCCTAGAAATTAAAGTTAAAAGATCAATATTTTCCCTGTCGTAAAATGGTGAAATTAAAATTTGAGTAATATATAATATTGAGAAGGATTAAGAAACTAGCATACTTAGTGTTGCTATAAGTATAATTTGATAGAATCATTTTCAATGATTGTTAATCAAGGTAGATTCACATTTAAATTGTATAAACTAATTTCCCTGAAATTCTACTTCCTAGTGTCTACTTTCAGGATATAATTGTTCAAAGGAATAGAAGAATAAAGAATAGATTTTTGTTTCTTTTAAAATTTAATTTTTAGAGGTTTCATGAGATTTATTTATTTTATTTTATTTTATTGAAATAATTGTGATCTATATAGTCTTTTGTATTTGAATTTCAGATATACAATGAGTCAAAGGCCCTTCACACTACCAGTGTCAACCTCCCTCCACAAATGAAACAGAGTACATCCTATACCAACAAATTTTGCCTCTTGGCCTGCCAGTATAACAGGCCCCTTAAAGTTTAAATTTTGTGTGTGTGTGTGTTTTTTTTTTTATAAACTCTTTACTTAAGCATGTTTGTAGTTGGGTTTCAGTCATAAATAGAATACTCCCATTCACCATCACAACATTCCCACCACCAATGTCCCAGTCCTCCCCACTCCTGCCTATATTCAAGATAGACATTCTACTTCTCTCATTATTTAACACTATCATGCTAGTTGTTAGTGTAGTTATTTCCCTAGCAGCATTCACATCTCTTTGTAGTGAGCTTCAAATTGTGAACCAGTCCTTCCCAGCCGCTAACTCTATTTTCTCTGGGCCTTATTACAATAATGTCTTTACTTTTTCTTAAAACCCATAGATGAATGAGACTATTCTGTGTCTATCTCTCTCCCTCTGACATATTTCACTCAGCATAATATATCCATGTACATCCATATATAGGACAATTTCATGACCTCATCTCTCCTGACAGCTGCATAATATTCCATTGTGTATGTGTACAAGTTTCTTTAGCCATTCATCTGTTGAAGGGCTTCTTGGTTGTTTCTAGAGTCTGGTTATTGTAAATAGTGCTGCAATGAATATGGAGGTGAGGAAGGTATTTTTGAATTGTATTTTTGTGTTCCTAGGAGGTACAGCTAGATCATATGGGAGCTCAATTTACAGTTTTTTGAGGAATTTCCATATTGTTTTCCATAAAGTCTGGACTAGGAGGCATTCTCACCAGCAGTAAATCAGAGTACCTTTCTCTTTATATCCCTACCAGCACTGAGTGTTCATGCTCTTTGTGATGTGTGCCAGTCTCTGTGCTGTGAGATGGTACCTCATTGTTGTTTTGATTTGCGTCTCCCTGATGATTAGTGATGTGGAACATTTTTTCATGTGTCTTTTGGCCATTTGTATTTCTTCTTTGAGGAAGTATCTGTTCATTTCTTCTCCCTATTTTATGATGGGGCTATATGGTTTTTTCTTATTAAGTTCTGCCAGTAACTTGTATTATTATTTTGTGTTTGTTTTTGGGCCACACCTGGTGACGCTCAGGGGTTACTCCTGGCTATTCACTCAGAAGTCGCTCCTGGCAGGCACAGGGGACCCATATGTGGAACCGGGGGTTCGAACCACGGTCCGTCCTAGGTTAGCGCAGGCACCTTACCTCCAGCGCCACCGCCCTGCCCCCAGTAACTTGTATATTTTTAATATTAGCCCTTTGTCTATGAATAGTTTCTCTCATTCTGTGGGTGGCTTTGTATCTTAGGTCCCTTGATTCTATTATCATTGACTTTGGCTTAGATATTTAGTTCTGTCCTTATTTATATCTTTGTTAATGCATCCCAAACCACTTGGCTTTGACCCCCTTTCTTATATTCCTTTCTTCTTAGTTTTATAGAAAAATCAAGGGATAATTTTTATACTAATGTCTAATAAAATCTAACAAAGTCCATTAGCTGCCAATTATTTAAAATAATATGACCAAATTCTGTAAGTAGTTGCTCTGTGACTATTTTAAATGCATGAGCAAATCCATCTATATTCTTCAGTGCCTCCTTGCTGGAATTATACTGAATTTACTTGTGTACCCTCTTCATCTATCCAGAAAGCAGAAATCTGAAGACTTCAGTACACCCCCATGACCCACTTGACATTCATGTTAATCAATGTCAAGTGCAGTCCATCATATGTAAGAAACTGCACAATATAGCTGCCTTTAATAGAACTTGTTTTCAGCAGAAGATTGGTCTGATGGCAGAAGGTAAAATTGGTGAGGCCCAAGCAGGGTGTATGGGAAGGGCTGGTGTGGGGTGGGGCGATGGAAAGAGGCAAAACTGAGGGAAGAGGCAAAGCTAAAATAAAGGGTGGTACCCAAAGAGATGGAGCCTAAAAGGGGCAGAGATGGGAGAAGGGCTAACCCAGTGGAAGGTTGCAACCTTGTAGGTGTGCTGGAGAATTTCTTTCCTGGCATTTCTACTCACTATTTTCCATCTCAGAGGGCTAAAATAGAGTCCATATCTCCTTCAGTACAGTTGTTAAAGTCTGAACAGTGCAAAGCATCAGAGTTCCTATAGCTGACTGTCCTTTATATCAACTTCCTTAAAGCTCACATCTTTGGTAGCACCACATGCCACCCATTAGTCAGTCTGTTTCTTTTCTCTAAGGTTCCATAGTCTGTTTTAATCATCTCGTATCTGACCACTACACAATTAGAATTTTTTGTTTGTTTTTGGCTTACACACTGCCAATGCTCAGGGGTTACTCTTGCTTTTGCACTTAGAAATTACTCCTGGGGGACGATTTAGGGTGTCAGGGTTGCGAGGCAAGCACCTTATATACTATGCTATTTCTGTCCATCCTGCCTGTTAGAATATTTAAAATAGTGTCATGGTGTAGGAACAGACACCACAGAAGTTACAGTGTATAGCAAGATACTTGCTGTGCACATGTGGGGCTGGTTCAATCCCTAGTACCCATGTGTTCCTATGAGCACCACCAGGAGTAAGTCGAATGAGCAAAGACATGAGTAACTCCTGAGCATAGCTGTGTGTGGCCACCAAAAGATAAAGCATCTTGGATATATCTAAGGTATAAGTTTAGTTATGTACTTACTAAAATGAAGCAATAATTCAATATGAGATCATGCAATAAATTTGAAATGAGATCAAGGATTCTGGTTTTTTTAATAATAATTTTTATTTTGAGCAAAGTGGTTTACATATCTTTCACAGTAATATTTTAAGTACATATTAATATTGAATCAGGAGAATTCCACCACCAAAGTTGTCCTACACTAACCCCTAATTTTTGCATATAAAGAAAGCTCTTGTTGACAATAACGTTTTAGGTACATGATAACTTAATATCAGGGGGAGTCCCTTCACTGAATTGTTCTCCCTACACCTCCGTTCCCATCCTACCTCCCAGGCCTGCAAGAGTACGTGGTCTCCTCTAACTTGCTACCCAGTGGTCTTACATCTGTGTGGACTTGATAGCTCCCTTATTTCCTCCTGTAACTGGGGGTCGGGACTAGATAGACCAAGTTACATGGTTTTGTTTGAAGAAGGGAAAAGTAATACACTTGAGTAAAAATCAAATACACCGAAAATGGTCGGGGTCCTTCTAGAGGCTCTCATGCTCGGTTTGAGAGACACAGGGGAAAACGGTGAATCACTCCAGCAGTCCAAAAAGGAGTGTCACGTGAAATAATATATCCAGTGAGCATTCCAGCATTAAAGGTAAACACCACATAAAAGCCATGATCTTGATATAAAAACATGGCAGAGCACATAAAGAAAGAAGAGAAAGGAAGAATATATATAAATATATATTATACATATATTATTATATGTTTTATATATATGTAAGTGGAGACATTAACTTTAATAACCACTCCAAAACAAAGAAATCGACAAAAGCTAGATAGATAAATAAAACATTAAAATATAATAAAATAAATTTAAAAAAAAAAGAAAAAAGGGAGAAAAATTATTTTGTGCCTTTTTTTTTTCTTTTTCCTCTTTTTCCCTCCTGCACAGGCACAGGCACAGTAAATATTGGGGTCATTCAAAGAGGAATTCCCTTGGCCTAAGAGATACAGGTTTTCTCCACCCTTAAAGTATATTGTCATGGGATTAACTATAGACTCCGTACAGGCTCATTTATTCTTCTCTTGGTGCTTTCGTGGTGTTTGGAAGACTTTCGCTCCGTCCTGGGTGATAAAATCAGACCTCTGTATCTAAAGATCTCGGTATCTATACCAGTCAAGGTGTGGAACTTGTGATGAAGTCTTTCTTTGTGGTTCCAGAAGTTCTGCTCCCTCAGTGTCATTTTAATCCGTCTTCTGTGGTTGGTGGTTTTGGTCTTTGCGTTGATCCTAGGATGTTTCCAGAGGGCCCATTCTGTTACAATTGCCCCAGATGGACCTTTGGAGCTGGAGATCATGGTTGTTGTGCAGGCCATAGCTCAAATTCTAGACTACAGCTTTTTTTTTTTTTTTTTTTTTTTTTTTTTTTTTTTTTTTGGTTACAGGATACATACAGTCTGGTCATGATTCTATCAGCCTGTCATCTGTAGATCGCAATCTTGGTTTTGGACGGACCAAAGGGTGACAAGTCTTCTGATTTTTTCTTATCTTTCTATGGTGGGGTAGAGTAACCTTGTTCTAGGTCAAGTTGTTCCCATTTTCCTCGTTGCCAGCATATCCTATTAGAGCTGGCACTTGATGGTGTCCCAGCAGTATTAAGGATGTCCCAGACAGGATTTTTTTCCTGTAGTTGTGAGAAACTGTGTCATTTCTGTGTCTAGGATCAAGGATTCTATTTTATGAAACCATATGGATAACTGTTCTAAGAAACGTGCTAAGGTTGGAATAGTCCTTATGTGAAACAGTTTAGATATTAGAATATAAAGGATTGCAAAAGTTTACCTAGGAAATAATATAAGGAAATTTAGTATAAAGTAGTTTAGGATTATTTAGAAATAGAAGGCAAATGGGCAATAATAATATACGATAACTGCTTTACTCAGTACTTTAAGAGTACCTTTAGTCTCTACTCTTCTCTTCAGGTTCTTGTTGCACGTTGATATTCCCACTAACTGTTCTAAGTCTGTCACTGAAACAATGGCTCATGTGTTTATGTCCCTGGTGGGGAGTGAGAAAGTATTGAATAAATGCCATATGAGGTCATTGCTTGGGTGACCTTAGAGATACAGACAGTCCTCTGTGTTTATTTGTCTCTTACCAGCACTGCTGCCTATCACTTTTGTGCTGTTAGACCATTTTGGTAAAAATGGAAACAATATTTTTCAGGAAAAATATTAGAGTTTCTATATTCTGGAAATGCAGTTAGAAATACAAAATTTGATAAAAAAAAATACCAGCCTTCAGCCATCTGTCTGATCTTTTCAGCTTTCCCTCACACCATCTCCTACTTTCTCCTTGTCCTCATTGCTTGTTTTGATCATTTTCCTTCCTTCCTTCCTTCTCTCAGCTTTTAAATGAATTGCTGTGTGCAATTCTCTCTGTGTGCAAACTTCTTCCAGAACATAATCTATATAATCTATACATTATGACCAGTTCTTGGCCCTTTTAAGTATATCTCTAGTATGCAATTTCATCAGGTAGCGTGGATATGTTTTACCCATGACATTATGTATAAGAACCACACAAGACTTCAGTTAGCAGATGATTAGACACTGATGGCCCTTCTATATATCCATTGTATAACCCAGATATAACCCAGAAATGTCTACCTCCCTAGGGCTTCTTGATACAACTACTTATTAGACTCTTATGCTTTTTGATCTAACTCCTTATTATACTCTTGTGCTGTATTATCTGATGTGATCACTTTTCTTCTACCTAATAAGCTGCCACTGGATACAGCATGGTAATAACACAATTCAGCTTCTTCCATCAGTGTCTGGCAAATAGCAAAGGCATAAAAATAAGTGAAAAGTGTCAATTGATATATTTATCATATTATTCTGCAGAAGAAAAGAACTTATGTTTAACTTACCTTAAAACAGAGTAGAAGCAGTTTAGTTTGACTAGTGACTTAGCGTGAAGCAAGTAAGCAGCTAGGGAAGACCACTTCCTATGGCAATGAGTTTTTGTGTCATAATAAAATTTATTGCAATATAATGAAAACAATAGATGAGATTTGAAGGAAGTACACATTTTTATTGAGGTCATTGTGAATTACCAGTCTTTCATAAATGTATTTTAGGTGTTTAGTTACAGTGAATTAGGGCCATTTCCACCACCAGTGTTGACCTCCCTCCATTATAGCTCCACACATGCATTCTAAATCTCCACATCTAGCCCCCCTGGACTACTAGTGTAACAGTTATAATTTGTGTTATAGTTTGGATCTCTTGATTCTGTTGCCATTGACTTTGGCTTGGTATTTATATTTGAACTCACTTTTTTTCCACTCAGTGAGGAACTACACTTTTACTAGCCTTAAACTGCTAACAGCATTACTGCCAGGACCATCTTTTGTAGACAGGTCTGAGAAAAACTCTATCTGACACCACTGGAACCCAAGAGATGGTTGGACCTCCCTTACTGAGGAAGCTCCAGTAAGAATAATGGCTTAGAAAGAAATATTAAAGACCATTTGTTATATACAACTCCTTCTCCCTAGCATCTACACTAAAAACAGACTACCTAGGGAGAAAGCTCCATATGGATAAGTCACAAGAAGCCCTATAATAGTCAACTTAGAACAAAGGAGGGCACACGTGTGTGTTGCTGGCCCATGTACATGGTGTCTGATGCATGTGTCTCCAACATCTCACATTTTGAGTTCTGGAATTTCATACATTAATGCTGGGATGGATATGTACTATGGGGCATCATGTAGCAGCTTAGTCATATTAGTTCTTTTATATTAATATCTTTATTTAATCACCATGATTACAAATATGATTGTAGTTGGGTTTCAGTCATGTAAAGAACACCTACCTTCACAAACGCAACATTCCCATCACCAGTGCCCCAAATCTCCCTTCTTCCCACCACCCCCGTCTGTATTTGAGACAGCCATTCTACTTCCCTCATTCATTCAGGCTATTGTAATCAGAGTTGCAATGAATCTAGGTGTGAGGAAGGGATTTTTGAATTGTATTTTTGTGTCCCTAGAGTATAGCTGGATTATATGGGAGCTCAATTTCCAATTTTTTGAGAAACCTCCAGATTGTTTTTTCATAAAGGCTGGACTAGACAGCATTCCCACCAGCAGTGAATAAGTGTGTGTGTGTGTGTGTGTGTGTGTGTGTGTGTGTGTGTGTATACAATATATTGTAGTGAATCTGAACCCTCTGGTTCTGACCCCAAACACTGGCGAGACTCAGGTTTGAAGTCAGAATGTGGTCCTTGCAATGGTAGTTCCTGAACACATGGGTAGTAGGTGACAGCACCACTATGGATTGCAGGAGCTTGTGAAGACTCCTGCCATGGCACACACAGACCTGCAATTTAGGGACAAATGGTTTTGTCTGCTGACAATTTGATGATCAACATACTCTAAGCAGCAGTTTTCCCCCTCTTAGTGCTTTTTGGTTTTCCTTGTAACATCTGTATATGAGGTATCTCTACCTTTCATTATAAATAATATATATATAAATATATGAAACCATATAAATATATTATATATGTATATATACATTATATATAGGCTTTTGGGCCACACCCGGTGACACTCAGGGGTTACTCCTGGCTATGCACTTAAAAATTGCTCCTGGCTTGGCGGACCATATGGGACTCCAAGGGAATCGAATCTAACTGCCTTTCATCCTGTTGCCAACATGGGAGGACAATGACGTAACCACTGTGAATCGCCCATTGATTGGAGAGTGGTATGTGAAATACTCATAATCTTCTTCAGTGGCTCATCCTATAAGATATCATCGCTCTGGTTGCAGATGCTGTAGGAGCCGCTTGGGTTATTTGGACCATAAGACATTCTCAACAGTCACATCGATATTGCTGAAATTGCCTTTTTTACCACTTAAATCCACCTTGAGACTGTTATTGTCTGGTGTCAACTTTGGGAAAGAGATTCCTAGCTTTAATATATCTCCAGAACTGTGACTAGTGCCAATCATTATCTCAGGCTCCACGTGACATGTAACTGAAATTATAACCCAGAATTTATTTAATCTTCAGTCACAATTTTAACATTTAGAAGAGATATGTATGTTTTCTTTGTATTATTGTTTAAGTGTGATTTCAACATGTATATTTTTATTGTATATTTTACTAAGTAATCATAGCTTCTTTTTATTTAGATTAGATAGTAATAATTGTTTAGAATTTAGTTAAGATAGTACTATTGGAGTGGTTATGTTACTTGGGTCATCAGAATTGTTTAGTCTGTTATTATTTTTGCCCCTTAGTAGCCTTTTCCATGGAAGCATATTTACTTATGTTACCTCTTATTTATGCGCTCTTTCTATAATGTAAAATAGGGGGAGATGTTGGATTACGGGATTTGTCTGTTTCTACACTAATCAACTTGTTTCTAACTGGATGTAATTGTTTGAGTGTATCTCCTGTGAATTGTAGTGAAATTGAATGGTCACACCTTCCAGGTGTGATATTTTTCCTCATACAAAAAACTTGGGGCCATAGAGATAGCACATTGGTAAGGTGTTTGCCTTGCATGCAGCAGATCCAGGATGGACCGTGGTTCAATCCCATATAGTCCCCTGTGCCTGCCAGGAGCAATTTCTGAGTACAGAGCCAGGAGTAACCCCTAAGCACATCCAAGTGTGACCAAAACAAAACAAACAAACAAAAAGTTTGAGTGGCAAGGAAAGAGATCTTTCATTTCCGGATCTTTGTGGATCTAGCCACTTGAACTGGTGGTCTATGGATTGGGGTGAGGGTAATGTGGGGTATTTTCAAAAGTCTTTTCTCTCTGTTTAAGCTTTCATGTTTTATTATTTTGCGGTCTGCCTTCTGATTTCAGACCCATCTTGCCAGTGTTTGGGATTGGAACTGGAGGGTTTAGATTCAATAATAGTGAATAAAATAAACAAAATTAATGCTTCACCAAGGAAACATCATACAGCCAGACTTTTATTCAGTACTGAAGAAATAAAATACAAATTCAGTGATAAATTATAGCTCATAAACTTTCCAGAATTGAAGCCATCCTTAAAAGAACTGAAGAGTCTACTTTAAGTCAACACAGACTCAACAAACACATCAAATTCCTATGAAAATATGACACAAATACCATGACAATTATCTCTCTCAATGTCAGTGGAATAAGTGCAGTAGTTAATAGAGAGTGAAAAAAAGGAACACAATTTTGAATCCAACATTTTGCTGCTTGTAAGAAACACATCTGAATAATCAGAGCAAACAGACTCAAAGTCAAATGTTGGAGGACAATAATTCAAGCAAACATCTCACTTAAAAAGTCTTGAGTGGATATACTAATATCAGACAACACAGGCATTAAGCTTGAAAGATTATAAGAAACAGAGATGTGTATTTCTTTTTTTTTCTTTTGGTTTTTGTGTCACACCCAGCAGTGCTCAGGGGTTATTCCTGGCTCCATGCTCAAAAATTGCTCCTAGCAGGCACAGGGGACCATATGGGGCACCAGGATTCGAACTGATGACCTTTTGCATGAAAAGCTAATGCCTTACCTCCATGCTATCTCCCGGGCCCCAGATGTATATTTCTTAATAATCAATGATATGCACAACAGAAGTAAATCATACTCCGTAACATATATACCCAATGAGGGTCCAACAAAATAAAAAATGCTGATTTATTTGAAGAAAGATATAAATAACAACACAATAATAGTGGGAGATTTCAACACTGCTCTGTCATTACTTGATAGGTCAACCAGGCTAACATCCAACAAGAATATACTAGCTCTGAAGGATGAAATGAATGAGAGTTGCTTAGTAGATGTAAATATATAGGGCATTCTATCCCCGCCCCAAACTGGATACACATACTTATCCAAAGCACATGGATATTCTCCATAATAGACCACATGCTGGGCCATAAAATATTCTTTCATAAAATTAAGAGGTTAGAAATTTTAGGAACTGGGGCCGGCGAGGTGGCACTAGAGGTTAGGTGTCTGCCTTGCAAGCACTAGGCAAGGAAAGATCTCAACCGCGGTTTGATTCCCCGGAGTCCCATGTGGTTCCCCCTCCCAAGCCAGAGGCAATTACTGAGCACTTAGCTAGGAGTAAACCCTGAGCATCAAATGGGTGTGCCCCCCCAAAAAAAAAACAAAAGAAAATGCTCAGAACATAAATTAATGCATTAGAAACCCAAAAATGATCTGAAAGATTTTAATTAGACAATAGTTAGTTTGAATATTTAAACAAGAAAAATAAGCTATTTGCAAAACTCAGACAAAAAAGAAAGGGAGAAACTTAGTAAAACAAATGAGAAATTAAAAGTGAGATTACTACAGACACTACGGAAATTCATAGGGTAACAAAATTACTTCAAGAAACTCTGTCATAACACAAGTGACTTGGAAGGAATGAATAAATTCTTGGATTTCTATAATATTCTAAGATTCGACAAAGATGGTCTGGAATATCTCAACAGAACTATCACTATTGAGAAAATTAAAATTAAAATTTTAATTAAAATTAAAATTAAAATAGTAATCAAAAGTCTTCCCAAAACCAAAAGCCCAGGCCTGGATGGATTGATTAATGTATTCTCTCAACCATTCAAGAAGACATTCTTTCCATTTTTGAGGAAATTAAATAAACGAAAGGACTCCCAAATAATTTCCAGCCTGATATCAAAGATAGATAAAAAACCTACACAAAGAAAACTTCAAAATACTGTTCCAAGAATTAAAAGAACTTAGGAATATTAACATAATTAAAATAACAATATTTAGGGGCCATATATAAAGCACAGTGGTAGGGCGTTTGCCTTGCATGCAGCCAACCCTGTAGGAACTCAGTTCAATCCGCAGCATCCCATATAGTCACTCAAGCCTGCAAGGAATAATTTCTAAGTGCACAGTCAGAAGTAGCCCCTAAGCACCGCTAGGTCTGGCTCCAAACCCAAACCATCAATACAGTTAAAAAATAAAATGGCAAAATAATAATAATAATAATTATAAAATAAATAAAATAAAAAAAATAAAATGGAAATACTTTCCAAAGAATTGTACGTATTTAATGAATCTCTCGAAGGATACTATGACATTTTTAAAGAAATAAATTAAAAAATCATAAAACTTGTTTGGAATAATAAGCACCCATGAATAGCTAAAGCAATCCTTAGGAAAAATGAGATGGGAGGCATCACTCTCCCCAACTTAAATCTTTACTACAAATAAGTAATCATTATTACAGCATGGTAATAGTCTGATAAAAGGCCCACACATAAATGAAATAGACTTGGATATTTAGCGAATGACCTCCATACATATCATCGATTAATCCTTGATAAAGTGGCAAGCAAGAAAAGCCTCGTCAACAAATGCTCATGGGAAAACTGGTCAGGCACATGCAAAAAAAAGTGAACTGTGCACAAAGTTCAATAAAATGAATTAAAGATCTGGATAAACTATGTAAGGTTTATAGAAAAAAACTCAGGCAGATCACTTCACGGCATTTAGACTAAAAATATTTACGTTAATTAAACCTATATCGGTTTCTAATCAAGCTTTGGTGGGTTTTTACAACTCATTAAAAGTCAGAAAGTAAAAATAGGAAGAGTTTTTAGAATAACTACAATGTACAGGTACTGTTTCTGCCTTTGGATAATCTTTCTCTCTTATAATCTCTCTCTTATCATAATCTTTAAATAAAACCTGTTTTCACTTCACTAATTTCTTCTCCAGAAAATCTTTTCTGAGAGAAAGGCAACAGATTTTAAAGGAATGCACTGACTTGCACTGACTTCAAGGCCCACAATCCTAGATCTCCCTGGTTTCGGAGGTGATATAAAGTGTTTATTTTATTTTATTTTATTTTATTTTATTTTATTTTATTTTATTTTATTTTTTTTGGTTTTTGGGCCACACCCGGTGACGCTCAGGGGTTACTCCTGGCTATTCGCTCAGAAGTCGCTCCTGGCAGGCACGGGGGACCATATGGGAAACCAGGGGATCAAACAGCGGTCCATCCTAGGTTAGCGCAGATAAGGCAGGCACCTTAGCTCCAGTGCCACCGCCTGGCCCCTGTTTATTTTATTTTTAAGACTGCTCCATCTCTCCCCCCACTTCAAAAATAACGTGGGAATTTCCACTGAGATCAAAACACAACCATTTAAAGGGAAGAATTTGGAATCCAAGGGATAGTACAACATATAGGATGTTTGCCTTGCCTGTGATCAATCTGAGCTCAATTCTCAGAAACAAATGTTACAGACAGGAACGTGGGGGTCTGAATAATGAGTATTTTGATGGAAAACAGAATATGAAACCTGAACTGACCCTAATATGGAGGTATTGGACAGAAAAGACCCATTTCAGGAACCTGAAAAGTCACTGACCAAGTGCAGGACCTTCGGGAAAAGAGAGGGGGCTGGAGCCTGGGGAAGAGAGGTTCCAGCATGCAGCAAAGGTTTGGTGAAGAGTATCAAAAGACTCCCTTTGCAATCACCCTAGAAATGGACAATGAACTGAAGGGGATGGCAGTTTGGGGGGGGGAGTATATATAAAGTTAGCATAACCAAAAGAAACCCACCCATGTGCTGCCATACCCATGTCCAGTTCCTTGTTCTGCCTGTGTCCATCTCATGAACTGAACATGCTCATATGTTATCTATGCCGAAGTATCATTCATGTGAATGTGACACCTATGCCATGTGTTATCTGTGGCCATATGCTATTTACACTCATATGCTGTCCATGCACATGCTTTCTCCATACCCATGTGCTGTCTATGTTCATTTACTTCACACACCCATATTTATTTCTGAGCCCAGATGGTGCCCATACCCATGTACTGTGGCTAATTGAGTGATCCTGGGATCAAGTACCCACATCACTTTCTTTAGATAAGACTTTCCTGCTTTCTGACTTAAAAGCTGAGATGTGTAGCAGCTTACATCATATGGAAAAGCCCATGATCTCTCTTGAAAACATAATTTCCTTTATCTACAGTTACTTCCCAATAACCTGTTTATACTTAATTGTTCATATCTTCCTAAAATTCTGTTCTGAAGGAAATATGTCAGATTGTAAAGGCGTGGATAACACCTAAGATTAACTATCCTTCCTAAAAAGAGTAATTTCTTGTTCCAGACTGAGCCAATAGCTCCCCAGAAATTTGGTGGTAGGGATCAAGTTTCGTGCCAGGCATAACAAGGAGTCATCAGGAGCAACTCCAAAATTACCTTGAGAAGCTGGTAGAACATGAAGTTTATAGTAGCTCACAGCAATCTTCATCATCCATAAAATTTAATAGATATTCTTATGAGGACAGATGTGAAGAGAAGAAAAGCAATAGATTTTCCTCTCAAAGTTATTGTATTTCTCTCCTTCAAAACTTCAAATGAATTGCCTGTCAATGGACTAAACTCCTCCATTAGAGGTTTGTATTAGAAAACAAAAAACAGATATCTGCTCTCTGCAAAATTAATATCTAAAAGACCAGGATAGACACAGGCTTAAAATAAAACAAGGGAAGCAAAGTATTTAGCCAATGGAAAACAAAAAATTCGGTACAGCCATTTTTATATCATAACAAAATGCATTTAACCCCAAGAAAGGGCTCAGAGACAAGAGGGTCACTATGCATTGATCAGGGAAACATTAGACCAAGAAGTACTAACTCTGATCAACATTTAGGCGCCAAATAAAGAGTCAGCAACTTATGTAAGGTTTTTGCTCACAAACCTAAGGAAGGAAATGTGATAGTAGAAGGAGACCTCAACACACCACTATCACCATTAGACATATCCATTAGGCAGGATACTAACAATGACATAAAAGTCCTACATGAGAAACTAAAAGAACTAGTACTAATGTGTTATACAGGGCCCTTTCCCCTGAAAGTGGAATAAATATTCTTCTCAAGTGCACATGGAAACTTCTCTAGAATATATCATGTCTTAGACTATAAAACTAACTTGCAAAAAGTCATAAATAAAAGGATTATAAGAAGCAACATATCAGATCACAATACGACATAGATAAAGATTGCCTCTAAAAAGGTGTGAAGAAAGTCCTACATCTGGAGATTAAACAACACGCTGTTCAACAACAGCTGGATTAAAGAGGAAATCAAGGCAAAAATTAACAGATTCTTGAGACAAATGATAATGGAGAAACAATTAGTTGCGATCTATGGGACACAGCAAACGCAGCAATTAAGGGGAAACTCATAACAATTACAGGCATATGTTAGAAAAAATGAAAATGACAAAATCACCAACTTAAATGAACTCTTTAAGTGTCTGAATAAACAGCAGCAAAGAAACCCAAACACAGGTATAAGACAAGAAGTAATAGAAAAACAGCTGAAATAACTTAGAAACAAAGAAAATAATACAAAGTAGCTGGGTTTTTTTGAAAAATAAACAGGACAAATTGCTGGTAAGACTCACAAAGAAAAAAGGGAAAGAACTCAAATCATATCACAAACAAAATGGGAGAGATTACAACAGGACCTCAAGAAATCCAAGGCATCATGACAGCTTATTATGAGCAACTGTACTCAGTTAAGTTAGAGAACCCTGATGAAATAGGTTTCTGGGAAAAATATCACCATCTGTACAAAGCCTAAACAGGCCAATACAACTAAAAATTGAAACAGTAATTATAAAACTCACCAAGAACAAAAGTCCGAGACCAGATGTTTTACAAGTGAATTCTATCAAATATTCAGAGAAAATTATACCATTGATTCTCGGGTTCTTCCAAAACATAAAAAGATAGGAATCCTCTCAAATTCTTTTTATAAGGCTAATATCACACTCATTCCCAAAGCTGGCAAAAACAAACAAAAACAAAACAAAACAAAAAACAAGAAAGAAAACTACAGACCAATCTAACTAATGAACATGGGTGCAAAGATACTCAACAAAATTTTTGCAAACCAAATACAAGAATACATCAAAAAAATTATACACCATGACCTTGTGGGTTTTATCCCAGGGATGCACAATGGTTCAACATAAGCAAATCAATCAACATCATACACAATACATCAACAAAATGAAAAAAAAGAACAACAAAAATCATATGACCATATTAATCGATGCAGAGAAGGCATTCAACAAAATCCAACACCCATTCATGAACACGCAGAAAAATAGTGTTGGAAGGACCCTTCCTCTAGATCAGGGCTCTCAAACTTAATTTACCTGCGGGCCACAGGAGGCAAATTCGGGATGATCCTTGAGTGCAAAGTCAGTAGTAAGCCTTGAATGTCGGGGAGTGTGACCCAAACAACTAATACAAAACAAGACAAAAAAAGATTCCTCTAGGGCAGGCCCCTGTGATAGTTACAGCTATCTATCAAAAGTGCAACGACAAAGTTAACCTGAAAAGCAAAAACCCAAAAGCATTTCCACTAAGTTCAGGTACTAGCCAAGGCTATCAACAGTCTCCCCTCTTATTTAAGATTGGATTATAAGTCCTTGCAACAGCAAACAAGAGAAGGTAATAAAAAATACAAACAGGGAAAAAGTAAATCAAAAAATCATTTTGCTGAAAATATGATATACACAAAAAATCCTAAAGAGTCCACAGAAAAACTCCTAGAAACAATAAACCAATACAACAAATTGGCCAGTACAATGTCAATACACTAAATACAGTAGCATTACTCTATATAAATAAAGAAGTAGAGAAAAAAGTTAAAGACTTTATCCCATTTAAAATAGTATTCAAAAATATCAAGTATCTAAGAATCAACCTGACAAGGGAAGTAAAATACCTATACCATGAAAACTTCAAAACATTTCAGAAAGAAATTAAAGAGGACCTAAGGAAATTGAAGAACATCCCTTGTTCAAGGTTTGGAAGAATCAACATCATCATACTGACTATCTTACCTAAATTGGTTTGTAGATTCAAAGCAGTTCCTATCCAAATTCAGATATAGTTCTTTAAGGAAATAGAACAATACATTATAAAGTTTGTGTGGAACTACAAAAGACATAGGTTAGCCAAATCCATATTGAAAAAGAATAAACCGGATGGCATTTATTTTTCTAACCTGAAGCTTTACTATGAAGCTATAGTGATTAAAACAGTAAGGTACTGGAACAAAGAGTCTCAGACCAATGGATCAGAATAGAATATCCAGTGACATACCCCAAATATATGATCAGCTAATATTTGATACTATTCCAATTTGGACTATATTCCAATTTGAAATAGAAAAAATATAGACTCTTTAACAAATGGTTTTAGAAAACCGAATAAACATCTGTAAAAAAAAAAAACCTAAAGATTGAGCCAGGCCTCACACCTTATTTATACACAAGTGAACTCAAAATGGATTAAGTGGGGGTGGAGGGAGATTTGGGACATTGGTGATGAGAATGTTGCATTAGTGAAGGGGGTGTTCTTTACATGACTGAAATCCAACCACAATCATGTTTGTAATCAAGGTGTTTAAATGAAGATATTAATTTAAAAAAAGAAACTTGAAATCAGAGAGATCCAAATCTATAAAGTTAGTTGAGAAAAAATAGGCAGAACACTCAAACTTATACCTCAAAAAGTCTTTGATGATATAATGTCAATGGCAACAACTATAGCATCAAATTCAAATAAATTTTACTATACCAAACCAAAATGATTCTGCATGACAAAATAAAAAAAATAACTGGTTTTTTTTTGGGTGAGGGTTGTTTGTTTTTTATCAGCCACACCCAGTGATGTTCAGGGTTACTCCTAGCTATGCACTCAGAAATCGCTTCTGGTTTGGGGGATCATATGAGATTCTAGGGGATGGAACAACTGATGTCCTAGACTAGCTCATACAAGGCAAATTAATGCCTTACCACTTGCGTCACTGCTCCGGTCTCAAATCCACTGGCTAATACTAGAAGAAAGCTAACCGAATGGGGAAACATTTTCACACTTAACACATCAGATAAAGGATTGATATCTAGGATATTTAAAGCAGTCTGAAAGGTTAGTTTCAAAAAAAACCTAGAAAATTCATAGAAAATTGGGGAGAAAAATGAATAGACACTTCTCTGAAAAATACCAAGAGATGGCCAATAGACACATGAAAATATGTTCACCATCACTCATCATTAGAGAAATCCAAATCAAGACAACCTTACATCAGTGAGATGTCACACATCAAAAATAATGTGAAGAATCTTTGTTGGCGGGATGTGGTAAGAAAGGAACTCACATCCACTGCTAGTGGGAATACTGACTGGCCCAACCCCTATGGAAAACAGTATGGAGGTTTCTCAGTAAACTCAGAATTGAGCTGCCATATGACCCAATAAACACACTTCTGTGTATATATCCCCAACATAGAAAGACATTTATCCAAATATATGTGTTGAATTATTAATTATAGAGCCCTGGACAGTGGTGAATGATGGTGGATGGAGTGAAAATATCTTTCTCGTCTAGCACAGAGTCTGCACCCCCTTCCTGCCAGCAGGTCTGAGCGTTTAGGGTAGCATGAGGAAAAGACTCACAGCCAGTCAGTAGAAGTCAGAAGACAAACAGTTTTATTAAAGGCTCTAGCCACCATGTGTAGCTTCTAAGCTAAACATATAATCAGCACCCACTCTCTGATCTCTCCATTCTGCTTCATTCTCCTGAGGCCTCTCTCACTAAATATCCCTCCTGATCTCTTTCAATCCCCTTTAAACCCCCTTTAATCCTTTAGCTTCAATAGACCCCTCCCAGAAATGAACTGATCTTATCATCAGGTAAGATTAGACAGGAAGTTGAGGGAGGGGTGACACACCACTATTCAATGCAGCATTCAGAACAATAGCTAAGATTTGGGCTCAATCTAGATGTCGAGCAACAGATGAGTGGATCATGAAGATGTGGTACTTATACACAATGGAATACTACATAGCAGTTAGAAACAATACAATCATGCAATTTGCAACAACATAGATGGAACTATAAAATAATATGTTAAATGAAGTAAGCCAGAAAAAGAAGGCTAAATACAGAATGATATAACTTATTTGAAGTATTTAGAATATATTCCACATATATGTACAATACTCCATGAAAAAAAACAAATGTCGAAATGGTACAATATTCTAAAACCATAGGTGCCAGAATGTATTGAGGAGATGTGATCAAATCAAGTGGAAAAGGGAAACTAAAAGCCTCTACTAGTTTTTATACCATAAAGAAACCGGTAACAATGGAAACAATGGAAACCTGTTTAGAGCTACAGGTATTCGACCAACCTCTCACTATAAAGGCCTATAACAATGTTCATAAAATAACTCTTCAGCTTCTTTGTCCACAGTGGTTCTTGGAGATATGGGGTAGACAACCTACATTTGCAATTCAGCACTCAAACTTACCCATTTCATATGTTTTCTACTAGGACCTAAAGCATATGACCAGGGAGACCAATGAAGCAAACAACTGCATACCACAGACCCATGGTCCCCAAACTTTTAAATGGAAGGTCAGTTTACTGTCTCTCAGACCATTGGAGGGCCAGACTATAGTAAAAACAAAAACTATGAACAAATTACTACTCACACTGCATAGTAATTTTGAACTGAAAAAACAAAATGGGAACAAATACAATATGGGGCCTTCGGGCTATAGTTTGTTACAGGTCCCACTCATCGAGTATGTTTTTGCAAATTACTATGATCGCATTTCCTTTTATCTTCTTTTTCTTCTCTTTTTTTAATTCTTCTTTTCTTCTATTTCTTCTTCTTCAATTCAACCTATGTTACTATTATATCATAAAACCCATACTGTCAGTTTCTTTTAGGAAAGGAACTTTGATGTACAAGACATAGCACATGACATTTCATAGGGTAGATACCTATTATACTGCTCACTACCATATTGCTAAGTATTGTTGTAGAAGTGAAATTATGCTTATCCTAAAATGTTCTATCTACAATCTAACCCTGAAAGCTTTATTTACCAAAGAAGACCGCTGCCATTGAAAAAGTGCCTAGAAATTGTTAAACCTTCCCACTCTGATGTGTTGGCCCCCCAATTTTTTTTTATAAAATTTGATTTGAGCACCATGATTACAAGCATGATTGTGGTTGGGTTTCAGTCATAAACAGAACACCCTCTTCACCAGTGAGACATTTCCACCACCAAAACCCCACCTTCCACCTCCCTCACCCCTGCCACCTGCCACATTCAAGACAGGCATTCTACTTCTCTCATTCATTACATTATCATGGTAGTTGGTAGTATAGTTATTTCCCTAACTGCACTCACCACAGTTTGTGGTGAGCTTCATATTGAGGGTCCTTCTGACCCTCATCACTATTGTCTCTGGACATTATTACAATAATGTCTTTATTTTTTCTTAAAATCAATAGATAAGTCAGACTATTCTTCGTCTATCTCTCTCCCTCTGACTTATTTCACTCAGCATAATAGATTCCATGTATATCCATAGGAAAATTTCATGATTTCATCCCTCCGGATTGATGTATACTATTCCATTGTGTACCACAGTTTCTTTAGCTATTCATCTGTTGAAGGGCATCTTGGTTGTTTCTAGAGTCTGGCTATTGTAAATAGTTTTGCAATGAATAGAGGTGTGAAAAAAGGAATTTTTGAATTGTACTTTTGTGTTCCTAGGGTTTATCTCTAGGAATGATGTAGCTAGATCATATGGGAGCCCAATTTTCAGGCTTTTTTGAGTAATCTACATATTGTTTTCCAAAAAGCTGGATGAAATGGCATTGCCACTATCAATAAATAAGAGTTTCTTTCTATTCACTTCTCTGCCAGCACTGATTGTTCTTGTTCTTTGTGATATGCACCACTCTCTGTGCTGTGAGATGATACCTCATTGTTGTTTTTATTTGCATCTTCCTGATGATTAGGGATGTGGAGCATTTTTTCACGTGTGTTGGCCATTTGTATTTCTTCTTTGAGGAAGTATTTGTTCATTTCTTCTCCCCATTTTTTGATGGGATTAGATGTTTATTTCTTGTTGATTGCTGTCAGTAACTTGTATACTTTCAATATTAGCACTTTATCTGATGGATATTGGGTGATGAGTTTCTGCCATTCTGTGGGTGGCTTTTGTATATTAGTCACTATTTCCTTTGAGGTGCAAAGGCTTCTCAGTTTAATAGAATACCACCTGTTTAATCTCTGCTTCAACTTATTAGAGAGTGCTGTTTACTCCTTAAAGATGCCTTTAGTCTCAGGGTCATGGAGTGTTTTACTGACGTATTTTTCCATATAACTTAAGGTTTTAGGCTTGATATCAGTGTCTTTAATCCACTCGGACTTTTCCTATGTGCATGGTGCTAGTTTGGGGTCTGAATTCACTTTTTTGCAATTGTTCCAGTACTGCTTGTTGAAAAGGCTTTCATTCTCCATTTTGACTTCTTGCCCCTTTATTCAATATTAATTGATTATATGTCTGGGGAACATGCTCTGAATACTCATGTCTATTCCACTGATTTGAGTATCTGTATTTATTCCAATACCATGCTGTTTTTAATAGCTATTGCTTTGTAATACAATTTAAAATTGGGGCAAGTAATGCCTCCCATATTCCTATCCCCAAGGATTGCTTTAGATATTCATGCATGCATATGTTCCAAATAAATTTCAGAATGATCTTTCCAATTCTTTGAAGAATGTCATGTGTTTGGGCCTAAAGCAGTGGCGCAGCTGTAGGAAATTTGGCTTGCATGCAGTTGACCTAGAATGGACAATGGTTCGATTCCCCACTGCCCCATATGGTTCCCCAAGCCAGGAGCAATTTCTGAGCACATAGCCAGGAGTAAAGTTACAGAGGGAAGAAATCACCCATAAAAAGAAGAAATCCCCTTGCTGACACCTTGATTTTGAACTTTCAGCCAAAAAACATTAAGAAAAAAAATCCATGCCTGGCTTCTGGTTCTCTACTAAATCCTTTCTTGATCTGGCTGGCATGGGGTTTCGGGAGGCTCCAGGCCAAAGGCCTTCACCCTAGCTTGGGGGTGCTAGCAGACCCCCAGGCATCCCCTCTTTCCCCCACCCCTGTCTCCAGGCCTTCCCAGGGTGCTAGCCCAGGCGGCCAGAAAGGTGAGTACCAGGAGGACTCTATAGGGGTGCCCTGGCTTCCCCAGCCCCTTCCCCGGACTAGGACAGGGAGCTGGGCGGGCAGATGTCTGGCTTCCAGTTCTCTACCGAATCCTTTTCCCCCTAGCTTGTGGGGTGCTGGGAGTTGCTGGGTTGCATCAAGGCAGTCACTGACAACTTTTCTTCTCACTGGTCTCCATTTTCAAAACTCTGAAGGGACTGGGTTCCCATGTGTACAGTCCCCATGTGTAATAGTATTCCCTATGATTAAGGTACGCTTTGCTTATGCAGAAAGTACATCTTGTATTCTGCCCTTTCCCTACAAGCTCATTTCTAGTCCTTCACTCTCTCACCCCAACGATCATTACCCCACAATTACCCTTTTTATCTTCAGTACTGCACAGGCCAAATCACAGACCAAAGAAGTACACCAGATTTAACATCCTCCAACTATTTTTAAAGACATAAAAAGAGACACATACATGTCTTTTGAATATTTTACATGCATTTCCTTAACAGCTATAACTCTTAGTAAATATTCTCTTATACAGTGACGGTTTTCCTCACGTTTTGTCTGTTCTTCGCTTTGTGATCTCTTCAATAAAGAATTCTGATAGAAAAGTCTCTCAGTTTAAAGTTTATGTTTGAACAAGTCACAGGAATTGTTGGACTTGTTCTAGTAACCCCCATATGCACCAATAATGCCACTTGGCATTTTTCCTCTTTTGCATAGGCACATTAAAATGTGCCTAATACTATACATACAAACAAGTTCTTATCTAATAGAGATAGGCACACACAAATCTTGTAATGCAATGGGACCTTACACCCTGAACCTTGACATAATGACCTGAGTCAAGTCTCAGAAAAATGGGCATTCTCCATTCACCCCTAAACCAGGGATGCCATCTATGAAACAACCAAGGTTGTCTATAACATTATATGGAAGTAATCCTCTACCAGGGAAGACCCTACCACTGCTCTGACATCGACTTACTCAAAAGAGACTGCCCTAACACCGAGAAGACTTAATAACAACGACCAGCTTTCAGGACAGAGATCTCTGCATTGCCCTCTAATAGGGAAGTGAAACTAGAGGATGCTCCACATTATCGTAACTTCAATGTAGGAAATGCAGATTCCAGGATCTTTAACTACAGAAACCTGGCACAAACAAAAGTGACTGTGTGAAAAGTAAAAGTGTATTGGCACTACAGTCAATGACTTGGGTTGGACAACATAGTATGCCTGGAGCCTGGTCTTATGCCAGAAAACTTCAGGAGTAAGGTCTCCTTATATTTAGGCCAAGACTTTTCCTTTCCATGTCCCCCATATTTTTCTGGGTCTGTGCAAGCAACATTTACCACTCTAACACCGTTTTGCTATGTTCCTTTGACACTTATCCTTAAAAAAAAACACTTAAACTTTTGAGGTTAATTTAAACTAATATGCATGTACAAGTAACTGTAAAACAATACTATGTCTTCAATGTTAAAGGAGTCACATAAGTTTTGTGGCTTTAGATTACTTTGTGTCCTGCTAAGAAATATAATATACTACAATCTGGGGACTTGAGGGACAAAGTAATTGTGCATCAGTTTTGTTTTATTTTTTAGTGTGTTTATTCAAAAGGTAAATGTAGCCTCTTTCATCCTTTTTATTTATTATTAATTTTATTATTTTTATGTATATGTATTTATTTTATGTATTTAATTTTGCTTGTTTTAGTTCTGCTTGATATGAAAATCTAGAAGAAAAAGCCTTGCTTGTGTTAAAAGCTCAGGTCAAAAGAGCATAGAGTTACCGCCAAATGCATCAGCAATATAAAATGGGACCATTTCCTTTTGCATAGGCATACAAAAAGGTAAGATATTATGGAGAGACAAAAGCTTTTATCTACTATGGCAAGAACCCATAAATGTTATGTATTTATTAGATATGTTTGATATAAATCATATAATATATTATATTAAAATATCTATATATTATACTATATATTAGTTGTGTGCAATCGATTACATATTAATTATCTAATAATTTATGATTATTTAATAATAGCAATTATTTAATATTAATAATAAATTATTATATATTTAATATGTAGTTTATATATTCATAATATAAATTTTGCAATATTTATAACAAACACATATTAAAATTAAAATTATTAAAGTGTGTTTGTATATGAAGAAACAAATCAAAACCCAGAGGAACAGTTATAAAATGATGTTTCAATTTATACCTGGAATGTAAAGTCTCTGGTAATTGTGACGTGTGTGCTTCAGAAAATGTGTGTCGGCTCTGATTTCTTGGCGCCCCAGAAGAACATTGAGGACTGAGGTGATCTCTTCCTGCTTCTGTCTGTCCTGATTTCTTGGAACTTTCCCTTGAGAACAGAGCCCTGGGAAGCGAACCCAGAAATCATTGCACTCTGAAGCCGCCAGCGAGCCAATGAGTGAGTAAGATATTGCCGGGTGCAGAGCTTCCCAATTGCAGGGCTGAGAGCTACTCCTGCGGGAGACTCCGCCCTGCTGCGCTCTGGTTTCTTGGCGCCCCAGAAGAGCGCAGCCGCTCCGCTTTGCTTCGTGGCCACACACTCTTTCTAACCAATAAACCCATCACAACACACAGGAAAAACCACACTACTAGAGCAACAATGCAGAAAGTTTGTAGGCAAACACTAGGCACTGAGAATGAAGATGATGGCTTGGACGACCCTAAAAATCACAATCATCTGCTTAACCTCTCGGGTAAGGAATTTAAAATAGAAATATGGAATATGTTTGTAAAACTCCAAGAAAGCATAGATCGATCTGAACAGAACACAAAGACAGAACTCAGAAAACTTCAAACTGAAATGGCAGGCCTGAAAAACACA
>PVKC010002573.1:0-42807 GCA_004027635.1 Crocidura indochinensis
AAAAAAAAAAAGGACAGAACTAAATATCCAAGTCAGAGTTAACAATAAAATCAAGACACCTAAATTTTAACAAACAAAATTAAAAATGGACTTGATATAATGTTAGGCTGGAGAGGAAAACATTGGTGGAGAGAGATTGACACTGATGGTGGAATTGGTCCTGAAACATTGTATGTCTAAAATCCAACAATGAATAACTTTGTAAATAAAAATGGTTTAAATTAAATTAAAAAAAATACAATGTATCTTGGAAAAATAAAACTGTCAGAACAAATTACACCCCTTTGAATTTCTGTATCCTCATTAGTAACATGAGAACAAGCAAGAATAGAACAAAACCACCAAGGTCAGTCTGAGGTCAGATTTTGTGGCCTGCTTTCTGATTGGACAGACTCAGAAATGGCCATCAGCATGCAGTACATTACTGGAAAGGTCTCACTCCTCTGAAGGAAGTGAGCAGGTTTAGGCAGAAGATAAGATCCAAATTTAATGCAGTCCTAAGAACAGTCATGGGCAGCTGTGGTGATGGATGTCCTTCCAGGTCAATATGAAATAAGAGTAGAAACATGGGCGCTTTTTGATATACCCCATTTGCTGATCCCAGAGAGGAGATAGCCTAACGTCTGGGAAGGCAGCTGCTTTGGTTGAGTATAATTGCCAGCAGCAGACTTTAATTTAGGTAGAAGAATGGATGTCTGCATGGTAAAGACTTTTCATAGTGTGTCCCAGCACCCACTACCCAGTTTAATGCACATAAAAGCCATAGCAATGAATGTTGCACTGTTGTAAAGTGGTCAATAAATATTAATTATTTCTGCTGTGCTGCTTGCTCTGGCAATGGGACTTAATAGCTGGACTGCTTTCATGAAATTATATAACTTCTCTCAAGCTTTTTCCTTTTATTTTCTTTATAGTTTGGTCAGTGCATTTGTTTTATTTACTTATTCATATTTTTCCATGGTTTTATTACCTTCCATGGTGGCATGAACCTGTATCAGACTGTTTTCTTGAGTGGAAAATGGAAATCCTAAACTCTCTTTGCTTTTCTCACTGAATATTTTGAACTCCTGCAGGGATAATCTATGTAAAATTTTTGAGTAAAATATTGTAAAAAATTTTAAGGCATGGCTATGAGCCTACTTTTTTTGCAACGAATATTATGGATTTCTTGAAGTGAAAAGGTTGTGATAAATGTGAAAAGCTTGTCCATGAAATATGGCATTTTGATTTTTCTTCTTTCCACAGGGAATTCAAATAATGGAGATGCTGCTAAAGGAACAGTGTGGTCCCCCTTTAGTGGAATAAAAATTATCAGTGAGTATCAAAGCAAAACCAGAATTATTTACAAAAGCTCTATTTTAGTGGTTAGAAACCAGGTATTATGTAGTGGGCCTTTCTGGGTTATTTGTGCTGGACTTTCCCCAGCTATATGCAGTGTCCTGTCTCACATACATTTTCTTGTCTGTTTGGTACCTTAATTTACTTTGTTCTTTGCTTTTTCAGAGTAATTTTCTACATTATGCTGGGTTGCAACCATATTAAAATTGTCTAAACTTTTTAGCACACTCCACCATGATCTTGAGTCTCAAGATGCTATAGAGTCATAGGGACAAAAATTCAGGATTAACTGAAACTTAACTAGAATGTTCCCAGCGTAATGAGAGATATCCTAAAAGTTGTAGTTAGAGCAGGAAGGAAAACAAAGAAATGGGCATGTTGATTGACTAGTGAAAAAGTTTTCTTCACTTATATGTGTATTCACCTCCTTTTGGGAAAGGTTGCCTGATACGCTATGGAGAAGGATTCTAAGACTTGTGAAGAATTTTCAGGTTTTGTTAAGTCTCGATTGATTGATAATATCTACCATAGTGGCAGAATGGAAGAAAGATAGGACCTGTCCCCTCTAATTTAGGCCATATGATGTAGAGTTAACAGTTGAATGGGTAGATAGCAGGGGGATTTTAGAACTACTTCATTTGATCCTTAAGATTTATTATCTACATCAAGGATTGGTCTTTATAGTGAAAAGGGCAGTGCAAAGTTATTTCAAGGAGAACAAAACCTAAAATAAATGAGTCTAGCTGACCTGTATCTTACAAAATTTATAGACCTTGGATTTTCAACATCTTGAAGGAGGTGAAACCTGTGAGAAAAGCAAATAATGTCTTAATTCACAATTGTCCTAAGCTTCTCCATGCTGGTTTAAATCTATAGAATTACACATGTTTGGTTATACATACCCTAGATCTAATTGTGATATAATTAGAAGTTATAGGGACATTTATATAAAGTGTGTCATCACTCACTGACCAGACCCATATGGTCCCCTGAGTCTGGCAGGAATGATTTCTGAACTCAGAGCCAGGAGTAGCCCCTGAGCACCACTGAGTGTGGCCCAGAAATAAAAAGCAAACAAATAAAAAATTTTTAAAAATTCAAATTCACATTCACAGACTAGACCTAAAATTCTAATAAATGTTAAGTCTCTATATACTTAATATATTGATAGATTTGTTAATTGCTATTGAAGATAATTTCATTTAGCACAGGCATGGCACAATAGTTGTTCAGAAAAGATAGGAATGGAATTTAAATATGTTGTCAAGATTGTTGTGCTGCAGAACTGTTGTGTTGTTTTGTAGAACTTGGAGGCATCTGGTTTTCCCAGTCTCTTCTTTAAGTAGCTCTAGTACGCACACACCAGGGCACAGATTCATCTCACCTTGAAGAGTGAGAACCAAAGTCATCACAAAGTACAAGAGAATGAGGGTACTCACCTTACAAATATCCACTGGCAGGGGCCAGCGAGGTAGTGCTAGAGGTAAGGTGTCTGCTTTGCAAGCGCTAGCCAAGGAAGGACCGTGATTCAATCCCCCAGTGTCCCATATGATCCCCCCAATAAACAAACAAACAAACAAATATCCACTGGTTTTCAAACTTTAGAATTGTGATTTTGACACTGGGAGAATTTATAAAACACATATTGGTGGTGGCGAGGAAACTGTTAAAATGCCCATGCCCATGTCCCTGATTCTGTAGGTCTGGAATGAGGCAAGAACTTGTTTTATTTATTTATTTATTTATTTATTTATTTATTTATTTATTTATTTATTTATTTATTTATTCATTCATTCATTTATTTTAAAAATAAGTTCCCAGGAGTTGCTACTGCCAGTCTGGAGATAGTATGTGGAAATCTACCATATTTCTCAGCATATAAGATGACTTTTTTTTTTAGTATTTATATATATTTTCTGGCATATAAGACAACTCTTCAACCCATGGGAAATTTTCTAAAAGTCTTAAAAGCAAGTTACTTTTTTTTTTTTTTTGGTTTTGAGAAATCTATTGTATTTGATCTTTTATTTTTTAATATTTTATTTTAACACCTTGATTACATACATAATTGTGTTTGGGTTTCACTCATGTAAAGAACACCACCCATCACCAGTGCAACGTTCCCATCACCATTGTCCCAAGTCTCCCTCCTCCCCACACACCCCCTATCTGTACTCTAGACAGGCTCTCCATTTCCCTCATACATTCTCATTATTAGGACAGTTCAAAATGTAGTTATTTCTCTAACTAAACTCATCACTCTTTGTGGTGAGCTTCATGAGGCGAGCTGGAACTTCCAGCTCTTTTCTCTTTTGTGTCTGAAAATTATTATTATTATTATTGCAAGAATGTCTTTCATTTTTCTTAAAACCCATAGATGAGTGATACCAATCTGCGTTTCTCTCTCTCTCTCTCTCTCTCTCTCTCTCTCTCTCTCTCTCTGACTTATTTCACTCAGCATGATAGATTCCATGTACATCCATGTGTAGGAAAATTTCATGACTTCATCTCTTCTGACAGCTGCATAATATTCCATTGTGTATATGTACCTCAGTTTCTTTAGCCATTCGTCTGTTGAAGGGCATCTTGGTTGTTTCCAGAGTCTTGCTATGGTAAATAGTGCTGCAATGAATATAGGTGTAAGGAAGGGGTTTTTGTATTGTATTTGTGTGTTCCTAGGGTATATTCCTAGGAGTGGTATAGCTGGATCGTATGGGAGCTCGATTTCCAGTTTCTGGAGGAATCTCCATATTGCTTTCCATAAAGGTTGAATTACACGGCATTCCCACCAGCAGTGGATAGGAGTTCCTTTCTCTCCACATCCCGCCAACACTGTTTGTTCTCGTTCTTTGTGATGTGTGCCATTCTCTGTGGTGTGAGGTGGTACCTCATAGTTGTTTTGATTTGCATCTCCCTGATGATTAGTGATGTGGAGCATTTTTTCATGTGTCTTTTGGCCATTTGTATTTCTTCTTTGTCAAAGTGTCTGTTCATTTCTTCTCCCCATTTTTTGATGGGATTGGATTTTTTTTCTTGTAAAGTTCTGTCAGGGCCTTGTATATTTTGAAAATTGGCCCCTTATCTGATGGATATTGGGTGAATAGTTTCTCCCACTCAGTGGGTTGCTCTTGTATCCTGGGTGTATTTCCTTTGAGGTGCAAAAGCTTCTCAGCTTAATATATTCCCATCTGTTAATCTCTGCTTTCACCTGCTTGGAGAGTGCATTTTCCTCCTTGAATATGCTTGTAGTCTCAATGTCCTGGAGTGTTTTGCCTATGTGTTGTTCTATGTATTTTATGGTTTCAGGTCTAATATCAAGGTCTTTCATCCATTTGGATTTCATCTTCGTACATGATGTTAGCTGGGGGTCTAAGTTCAATTTTTTGCATGTGGCTAGCCAGTTGTGCCAACACCACTTGTTGAAGAGGCTTTCTTTGCTCCATTTAGGATTTTTTGCTCCTTTATCGAAAATTAGGTGACTGTATGTCTGGGGAACACTTTCTGAGTTTTCAAGCCTATTCCACTGATCTGAGGGCTTGTCCTTATTCCAATACCATGCTGTTTTGATAACTATTGCTTTGTAGTAAAGTTTGAAATTGGGGATGTTCTTTTTTCCAATGATTGCTTTCACTATTCTAGGGTGTTTATTGTTCCAAATGAATTTCAAAAGTGCCTGATCCACTTCCTTGAAGAATGTTGTGGGGATCTTTAGAGGGATCACATTAAATCTGTATAATGCCTTGGGTAGTATTGCCATTTTGACGATGTTAATCCTGCCAATCCATGAGCAGGTTTTGTGTTTCCATTTCCGTGTATCCTCTCTTATTCCCTGGAGCAGAGTTTTATAGTTTTCTTTGTATAGGTCCTTCACATTTTTAGTCAAGTTGATTCCAAGATATTTGAGTTTATGTGGCACTATTGTGAATGGGGTTGTTTTCTTAATGTCAATTTCTTCTTTATTACTATTGGTGTGTAGAAAGGCCATTGATTTTTGTGTGTTAATTTTGTTGTCTGTCACCTTGCTATATGAGTCTATTGTTTCTAGGAGCTTTTTGGTAGAGTCTTTAGGGTTTTCTAAGTAGAGTATCATGTCATCTGCAAAAAGTGAGAGCTTGACTTCTTCCTTTCTTATCTGGATTCCCTTGATATCTTTTTCCTACCTAATCGCTATGGCTAGTACTTCCAGTGCTATGTTGAATAGGAGTGGTGAGAGAGGACAGCCTTGTCTTGTGCCAGAATTTAGAGGGAAGGCTTTTAGTTTTTCTCCATTGAGGATAATATTTGCCATTGGCTTGTGGTAGATGGCCTTAACTATATTGAGTAAGGTTCCTTCCATTCCCATCTGGCTGAGAGTTTTGATCAAGAATGGGTGCTGAACCTTATTAAATGCTTTCTCTGCATCTATTGATATGATCCTGTGATTTTTATTTTTCTTGTTGTTGATGTTATGTATTATGTTGATAGATTTAAAATGTTAAACTATCCTTGCATTCCTGGGATGAAACCTACTTGATCATAGTGGATGATCTTCTTAATGAGGCATTGTATTCTATTTGCCAGGATTTTGTTGAGGATCTTTGCATCTACATTCATCAGCGATATTGGTCTGTAATTTTCTTTTTTCGTTGCATCTCTGTCTGGTTTGGGTATCAAGGTGATGTTGGCTTCATACAAGGTATTTGGAAGTGTTTCCGTTTTTTGATTTCATGAAAGAGTCTTGCTAGGATTGGTAGTAGTTCCTCCTGGAAAGTTTGAAAGAATTCGTTAGTGAATCCATCTGGGCCTGGGCTTTTGTTTTTGGGCAGACATTTGCTAACCGTTTTAATTTCATCAATAGTGATGGGGGTGTTTAGATATGCTACATCCTCTTCCTTCCACCGTGGAAGATTGCAAGAGTTCAAGAATTTATCCATTGCTTATGGGTTCTCATTTTTATTGACGTAGAGCTTCTCAATGTACTTTCTGATTACCCTTTGAATCTCTGCCATATCAGTAGTGATCTCTCCTTTTTCATTCCTAATACGAGTTGTCAGGTTTCTCTCTCTTTCTTTGTTAGTTTTGCAAGTGATCTATCAATCTTGTTTATTTTTTCAAAGAACCAACTTCTGCTTTCTTTGATCTTTCGGATTGTTTTTTGGGTTTCCACTTCATTGATTTCTGCTCTCAGCTTTGTTATTTCCTTCTGCCTCCCTATTTTTGGGTCCTTTTGTTGAGCACTTTCTAGTTCTATAAGATGCGTCATTAAGCTACTCAGGTAAGCCCCTTCTTCCTTTCTGACGTATGCTTGCAAAGCTATAATTTTTCCTCTCAGTACTGCTTTTGCTGTGTCCCATAAGTTCTGATAGTTTGTGTCTTCATTATCATTTATTTCCAGGAATCTTTTGATTTCCTTTTTGATTTCATCTCAGACCACTGATTATTCAGTATGAGGCTGTTTAATTTCCAGGTGTTAGAGTTTTTCTTCTTTGTTCCTTTGGAATTCACAAATAATTTCAGAGTCTTGTGGTCAGCAAAGGTAGCCTGCAAAATTTCTATCCTGTTGATATTATGAAGATATGTTTTATGTGCCAGCATGTAGTCTATCCTGGAGAATGTCCCATGTACATTGGAGAAGAATGTGTATCCAGGTTTCTGAGGATGGAGTGTCCTATATATATCCAGTAGGCCTCTTTCTTCCATTTCTCTCCTCAGGTCCAGTATATTATGTTGGATAGGTTTGACCTATCCATTGTTGACAAAGCTGTGTTGAGGTCCCCCACAATTATTGTGCTGTTGTTGATGTTATTTTTCAGCTTTGTCAACAATTGTATTAAATATTTTGCTGGACCCTCATTCGGTGCATATATGTTTAGAAGCATGATTTCTTCCTGCTCTACATACCCCTTGATTAATATATAATGTCCATCTTTGTCCCTTACAACCTTCCTGAGTATAAAGTTTGCATTAACTGATATTAGTATGGCCACTCCAGCTTTTTTATGGGTGTTGTTGGTTGGATATTTTTCCTCCAGCCTTTTATTTTGAGTTTATGGTTTTTCTGACTATTTAGGTGCTTTTCATGTAGACAGCAAAAAGTTGGATTGAGTTTTTTGATCCCTTTAGCCACTCTGTCTCTTAACTGGTGCATTTAGTCCATTGACATTGAGAGAAAGAATTGTCCTGGGATTTGGTGTCAGCTTTATAATGAATTTTCGTGTGTCTTTTGGTTAGTCTTGTCATAAATTAGGTCTTTCAGTTTTTCTCTTTAAGGGTGGGTTTGAATCTGTAAAGTTTCTAAGCTGTTTTTTGTCTGTGAAACCATGTATTCTTCCGTCAAACCTGAAAGTGAGTTTTGCTGGGTACAGTATTGTAGGTGAAGCATTCATTTCATTCAGTCTTGCCACAATATCCCACCACTGCTTTCTGGCCTTGAGTTTTCAGGTGACAGGTCTGCTGTAACTCTCAAGGATGTTTCCTTGAATATAATTTCCTTTTTTGATCTTGCTGTTTGCAGTATTATGTCTCTATCTGTGGGATTCATCATTGTGACTAGGATGTGTCTTGGGGTATTTTTTTCTGGGGTTTCTTTTGGTTGGTACTCTTCGGGCATGCAAGATTTGATCACATATATTCTTTAGTTCTGGAAGTTTCTCTTTAACGATGTTCTTGACCGTTGATTCTTCCTGGAAATTTTCTTCCTGTGTCTCTGGAACTCCAATGATTCTTAAGTTGTTTCTGTTGATCTTATCATAGACTTCTATTTTCATCTGTTCCCATTCTTTGACTATTTTTTCCATTGTCTGTTCGTTTGTTTTAAGTTTTTTTTCCAATCTCTCCCGCTGTATGGAGTTGTTATTTATCTCATCTTCCACAGCACCAATTCTTGTTTTTTTTTTGTTTTGTTTTTTTGTTTTGTTTTTGGGTCACACCCAGCAGTGCTCAGGGGTTACTCCTGGATCCATTCTCTGAAATTGCTCCTAGTAGGCATGGGGGACCATATGGGGCACCGGGATTCGAACTGATGACCTTTTGCGTGAAAGGCAAAGGCCTTACCTCCATGCTATCTCCCGGGCCCCCTACAGCACCAATTCTATTCTCAGCTTCTTCTACCCTGGTGTTGAGATCATCCATTTTACCATTTAATTCATTTACTGAGTTTTTCAGGTTTGTTACTTGACATGTTATTTCAGTTTGAAGTTTTGTGATTTCTGTCGTCATATTTTCTTGGTTCTTATTGGTGTTCTCTTCAACTCGATCCATGGTTTCTTTGAGTTCTTTCAGCATCTTCCATACTGCTTTTCTAAAGTCCTTATCTGAGAGATTGATTAGTTCGTTGGTCATTATCTGGCCATCAGAAATGTCATCTTCCTTCTCTATGTCTGACGCTGGCCTTTGTTGTTTCCCCATTGTCACATTAGTATTTTTTTTTTTTCTACGTGTTGCGGTGGTATTCATTGGGTAAGTGATGTGCGCAGCCACACTCCTCTGGTTCCGCCCTTTCCAGGTGTGTGGATTTGCCTACAAGGGATGGAGTCCTCCGTGGATGAGGCCTCTTAAAGGATCAAATCTTGGGCCTACACACACAGCAGAGATGACTGTCCAGAGAGAAATGTTTGGCTTTAGTGATCCTGCACTGTCCTTAGTGTGATTTTCTGTTTTTTTGTTGCGATGACGTTCTTTCTTTTTTTCTTTTTTTTAATTTTTAGTTTTTTGGTTTTTGAGTCACACCCGGCAGCGCTCAGGGGTTACCCCTGGCTCCATGCTCAGAAATTGCTCCTGGCAGGCACGGGGGACCATATGGCTGTGTAGCGAATCGGAGCCGAAGTACTCTTCTGCAGCCTCTTTTCAGCCCACTCCCACAAGGTCCGGACGACAGCAGAGGACAAATAAATCCAAAGACAGAACTCAGTGTTTCGCAGTCAGCCCCACTAGGCAGGCGTGAATTCACAGAAATTCCCAACCCGACGTCACAAACACGGGACCTTGCTTTTGCAAAGTACTTGCTTCTTGCCAGTTTCACTTTGATATAAGATGACTTTTGTTTTGTTTTGTTTTGTTTTGTTTTTGGGTCACACCTGGCAGTGCTCAGGGCTTCCTCCTGGCTCCATGCTCAGAATTTGCTCCTGGCAGGCACAGGGGACCATATGGGGCACCAGGATTCAAACCGATGACCTTTTGCATGAAAGCAAATGCCCTACCTCCATGCTATCTCCCAGGCCCCATAAGATGACTTTTTAACCCAGGAGTGGTGAACAGGATTTTTATCCTCACTCAAAATGGCAAAATGCAATATGTGTTTAATATATTATTGTTAAAATTATATGCTCATGTGTGAGTGTTTGTCTGTTTTGGCAGGTCACTGCATGGTGTGGCTCTCTGACTCTCACAGTTTAAAATTTTGGCTCTTTGTGTCAAACTTGTTTGCCACCCCTGTTTTAACTCATGAAAAATTTCTTAACAGTCGGGGTCATTTTATACGCTGGTATACGATATGCTGAAACTTACTCCAGCTTCAGGGACGTGTGAGTGATCTGCCCCCCTCTTACCACCACATTCCATCCAGTTGCCAGGCGTCATCATTCAATCCTCTGCTTGTCATCTTTCAGGGCATACAGAGGAGCTGAGTTACTGGGCGCCGTATCTCATCCAGCCGTGGTGTATGCGGTTTTCTTGTGCTCAGTCCTTTGATCAGTTTTTTTGAGCCACAGAGGAGGCTCTATGTCTCCTTCTAGAGGTCTTATTAATCACTGCACCCCAGCCAGCTGCTCTTGGAGGAGCCCCCTCTCCCTGCTCTCAGTGTATACACAATTAAAAAAGTCACACTCACTACAAATGACAAATGTAAAATGATTGTTGACACTCCAAAGTCTAGCTTTATTTAACATATACTGTTAACCTTTGAGGGTTCTACTCTTTTTTTCTCTTATGTTTTTATAATTTCCACTTGGTGTGCATTAAGAGAGGTAGTCTTATACAACGAATATAGCCCAAACCCTATATTTTAACAAAAAAAGTAGGGAGTTGTCTTATACGCCGGAAAATACAGTATTTTTTGCTTATTTTGAGGGGGGGCACACCCGGTGACACTCGGGTTACTCCTGGCTGTGTGCTCAGAAATCGCCTCTGGCTTGAGGGACCACTTGAGATGCGGGGATCCAACCACAGTCTATCCTACATTAGTGCATACAAGGCAAATGCCCTCTGCTTGTGCCATTACTCCAGCCCCTGGAAAACTATTTCATGGCATGAGGATTGACTTCTGAATGGAAACATATTAGTGCAAGGGCAGTAGAAAGCTAATCACCGGGGCTTTGCCCCATATTTGATGACTTTAATCAGAGAACTGATTGTCTTTGTGTGGCTTTCCCCTGATTTTATCATCACAGCCTCTTATGTTTGCCTCTTTGTGCTTCTTAAATCTTGATGAGCACCACACTGGAGCTAAAAACTATTGAGAAAGGAAGCAAAGGGACTCATGTTTAATTTTTAATTACTTTATTTAAACATTGTGGTTACAAAAATTGTTCATGATTGAGTTTCAGTCAAACAATATACACTTTCCTTCACCAGTACACATTTTCCATCACCGATGTCCCCAAATTCGCTCTTACTTTCCCCCATGCCTGTTCTCTCTCTCTCTTTCTCTCTCTTTCTCTCTCTCTCTCACCATTTATTCCACTTTTTAGATGCTATGGTTTTGACTTTTATTAATGAAGTCCTACCAAATATATCACTTTATCCCCTTTCAGCATCCCATTTTTGTCCAGAGTGATTAATTCCAACTATCATTGTCATGGTGGACCCTTCTCTGCCTAACTCTTTGTGGAAAGCTTTCTACATGGAGTGGTCCTCCTGGCCCTTATCGTTATAGTCTTGGGATATTATTGCCATATTATCTTTTAATTTTCTTATATCCCACAAGTGAGTGAGATGATTATTTGTCTATCCCCATCTCTTCAATTCATTTCACTTAGCATATTTACTCTCTCTCTCTATATATATATGTATATATATATATCTATCCATAGAATAAGCAAATTTAATGACTGCATTTTTCCTAACTGTTGCATAGTATTCCATTGTGTAGATGTACCACGATTTCTTTAGCTACTCATCTGTCTTGGACACTTGGGTTGTTTCCATATTCTGACTATTGTAAATAGACACACCCACTTTTGTTTTAAATCTCAACTTGTGGGTCTGATGGAAGGTATTGCTGGCAAAAATGAGTATTATGTTGTCTTAAATGACCAATTATTTGTTTTGTTTTGTTTTGTTTTTTTTGGTTTTTGGTTTTTGGGCCACACCTGGTGACGCTCAGGGGTTACTCCTGGCTATTCGCTCAGAAGTCACTCCTGGCAGGCACGGGGGACCATATGGGGAGCCGGGGGATCGAACTGCGGTTCGTCCTAGGTTAGCACAGGCACTTTACCTCCAGCGCCACCACCCGGCCCCCCATTATTTGTTTGTACCGTTTGTTCCACTGTTTGATTTGTGGTTAAGAGCTAAACAATGAACTCAAGACATTGAAAATGATTTCTCCTCTCTTTTGTAAAATAGTTAAGGTCTGGAACTGAGGTCAGGACTTCAGTGAAGGGGAGTGACAAACGATGAGATTGAGTTCACACTTGACTGACATAATCCAAACTCCTAATTTAGCATGAATTTTCTCAGAACAGCAGAGGTAAAATGTAAGAGGTACAGATTCTTATTATCTAAATTACTGAAAGTTAGATGCTGTTGAAAAGGCTTGATTTTTTCCCTAGATCTGTCTTTTTGCATGTTATTATTTACATCTGATTAAATTACCTCTTATACATATAAGAAATATGCTCAATATGGTTAAGTTTGATATCATATCATAAGCATATTTGAGAAATAGTGATTTGAAATAGAAATAGTGATTTGAGAAATAATGAAATATAAGCATCACCAAAAAAAAAGAAATGAAAGAAAGTTTTGAGACTTTGGAAATACTGTAATGTAGTTGTCAGTTCATTTTCTTTCTATTTCACCACTTCTTTCAACTATTTTTAGACTTTACCAACTTGTGTGCCTGTTTTCATGGAATTAAACATTTTTTCCCTTCAGAGTTAGTAGTCTGGAAAATAGAAGCCTAATTGTAGGTGTGGGAATCTACTTATTTATTTTATTAAGGAATTAGGAATAGCAAGGGCTATTCCTGGCTCTGATGGAACCATCTGTGGTGTTGGGGATTGGAACCAGGTCATAGTTGACCTACAACTGCATGCATCCCTTCTGTACTATCTCTCTGGCCTGAATTGATGGCTTTCTTGCGGAGTAAAATGCTATATTAAGATAAAAGGGTGAAATGAGCTCTAGAGCAGGACTGAGCAAATTCTAATCCACAAGCCAAATTCATCCTACTGCCTGCTTTGTGAGTGTGGTTTTCTCTGAATGCACCAGTGTCCAGGCATGCAATAGCTTTCACTGCAGAGTGACCAGCTGTGATAGAGCCTTTCAGTCCCCAAAGCCAAAAATACTTTCTGCTTCATCCATTAAGAAAAGTGCTACCCCCTGTTAGAGCAGGGGATAGTGTCTCTTAAATGAACATCAAGGGAGTCTTATACCATTTTTAAATAATGCCGGCAGATCACACCCTTCCACTTTTCTAAAGACAGTAGGGTGGCAGCATATTTTTCAGCACTGGCTTCAGCATCGTTACTTGGATGATGTTGCATTAAGGCACAAAAATTGAAGATGATCATAATGTACCAAGTTAAAAACATGAGAAAGATATGTAGGCATTTTGTTTACTAGGGGATGCCCCAAGGTATGGCAGTTGGTAGAAGAGATGGATCTACACTTAGACAAATTGCCAAGGTTGAAGCTTACAATTCATAATTTTTATGGTTATTATTGTTTTTGTGTTAAGGCCACATTTAACAGTGTTCAGGGATTAATCCTGGCTCTATACTCAGGAATCACTCCTTTGGACTTGGAGAACCACACTGGGTGCTAGGGATTGAACGCGGGTTGATTATGTGCAAGGCGACAGCCCAGTTCTCTCTGTTATTGCTATGGCTCCACAATTCTTAATTTTCTTTTTTGCTTTTGTGCTACACCCAGGGATGCTCAGGTCTTTCTACAGGCTTTGCACTGAGAAATTTCTCCTGGCAGGTTTTGGGGACCGATATAAGATGGCAGAGATCAAACTTGAATTGGTTGCATGCAAGGCAAACACTCTTCACACTAATTCTTAATTTTTTAATGACACTTTTTGTGGGACTGGTCCAGATGTGCTTAAAAGTACGCAGTATTTAGTCTTTCATATATACCTGATATTAGTTGAAATTCATACAGAATATGACTACACTAGATGGGGAAATGATGATCTTCACCAGAACTAATTGGCATGTATATTTTAGTGTGTGTTTGAAATTAGAAAGTTTATAAGGGAATTTTATCCTGAGCTAAAGTAGAGGTGCATAAATCTCACTAACCAATATGCTTGTGTTTCTGCTGCCACGTCCACTTGATAAATTTTTGATTTCCTGTCATTTTTGAATAAAACAAATGGCCCTGATGTCTGGCTGTTGGAAATGGGGCTTGGTTAAGTTTGATATCATAGCTGAGTTCTTTCTGCTGGAATGATTAAGACTTCAATTTTAGCTCTGTCCTAACTATTCTTTGAATCAACTTCTCTGGGAAAAGGGACTTGCTAAAATGAGGCGCTTGCTTGCTTTGGAGATCATTAGGAAGCAGAAATGTAATTTCTTCAAGAATTATCCATCGTGCTAGAATTCAAGTGAGTGCTTAAGAGTTGTTTTAGAAAAGAGGCAAATAAGTATTGGTTAGAGACACTGTTTGTTAGGTGATAAACTCTGTTTATCTCTCTTGCAGGAGATGTATGTGGTATAACTACTTAGACTCAAGAATCACTTCCCAGTCACTTACGTTATAAATCCAGTTTTGCAAATACACGTTTAAGGATGCAGTGTTGGCAGCATGAGAAAAGGAGGAACCCTTGTGCCAGGACTGAAATTAGAAACAACCTTGGATCGTGCCTCAAATAGCAGCATTCATGGAGATGAGCACTTCAGCTGGAATTTTATAATCTGGATTCTTTATGATTTTCTAAATAAAGGAAATATCCATGCAAACTGAATTCATCCTTCTTCAGGATATCCTCTAACTTCTCAACAACATGTCAGATCAGCCAAGGACAATGAAAGAACTGAAAATCCATGTGTATGTTCTTAAGTCACTAGCATCTTTGCTTATATGATTTTGGGGGGGGGTTATGTCACACCCAGCAGTGCTCAAGTACTGCGCTTGACTCTGCTCAGAGATAATTTTTGGCAAGGCTTAGGGGATCATTTGGAGTTCCATGGATTAAATTTGGGTTGGCTGCATACAAGACAAATACCTTACCCACTGTGTTACCACTTCGGCTCCATGCTTTAAGATTCTTGAGAGAACATGAAGTGGAGAGGCTTCAAAAAGAATGGAATTAGGAGTTGGGAAGAGAAACATACCAACTCCTGTGTCATTGAGACATTTGACCATTTGTGGTTTTGCTGTACCAATGGACAGAAGTAGGTGAGAGCTTCCCGTCTGTGTCATGGTGATTATACAGGTTTGGTGTGAAAAAAAATTACAGATTTGAGGTCAAACAGACCGACCTTAGTTTGGATTCAAGTGCCAAATTCTGCCAACTCAATAATCTTTGACATTTTTTTGAGAAAGACATCTCAGTTCTAAGCCCATTTTTTAAAGTTGTAGAATGGGAAATGCGATGGAATAAACTTTGTGAGATTATTGAACTGATTTGACACCATATGTATAAAGTGCCTGGCATGCAACCTGGTTCATTATAGAAGTTCATTAATAACCATTCTTATTATGTGGAACAATTTTTTAAAATGTGCTTTTAAAATGTAAAGTAAAGTAGTATTGCTGTATCAAAATTAGATGACAGTAGTTTGCATACATCATGATCAGGAGCCAAAATACAAGTGCCACTACCTATGAGACTGAAGAATGCTTGGAATTCATCTTTTTAAGATAAAAGTGGGCCATTATAGGAAAGTCATAGGAAAATTGTTCTTTTTTAATAATAAAATATTTCCCACTTATTCCATTGATGAATTTCAAAGCAGTTGTATTTTTTAAAACATGCCTGCTTCTGTGAGTCTTTATTGTATTTGAGCTATTTATGCTGCCTGAATTTTGTCTCTTAAGATAATTTCCCTTAATTTCTTTAGTGTTTCATTTTTTCCACCTGTGTTGGAAGAAAAATGAGTGATAGAAGTCAGAAAAAACACTTAGACTTCCTTTTCCAGTTTGCAAATTGCATTTGGAAGACTAAAAGCCCATTTTTAAAAGCAAATGGTATATGAATTACGGCGACGAAGGCAAGACATTTCTAGTTGGAGGATGACAATGTAATATATTGTATTCAACAAACTGCAACCCTTGGAATCAGGACTTCTCAATGTTGACTCTCCATATTATGGTCAACTGAGAGCCATCCTGATGCCCAGTATCTTGGACTTCAGGTAGTGGAATCCAGGAAGTCTTATTTTTAAAGTTCCCCAGGTGATTCTAGTAGGAAACTAAGAATCCTACCAAATTCTAGTTAATCTTAAGACATAAACTGATTTCTTTCTTTTCTAAATGTTTTTGTTTTGGGGAATTATACCCAGTGGTGCTTAGGTATTATTTCTTGCTCTGTACCTAGGACTCACTCTTGGTGTGACTCAGAGGATCATATGTGGTGCCAGGGACCAAACTTGGTCAACTGCATACAAACCAAGCTCCCTACCTGCTATTACTGTCTCTCTAGTCCCTATTTTATTTCTTTCTTAATACTCCTTCACTAAGAAAAGATTTTTGTGACAATAATGCTTGCTTGAAATAGAACATAAGACCCAAAGAGGGAGCTGGAATGACCGATGCAAATGTCTGTGTGAGTCTGGCAGAACTGATGAACACTGGGCTGAAAGGATTGCATAGCTTCCCAGATTTTGCCTAGCAGTGCTATGTAGCTGTTTTATTTTGTTTTTCAATTTCAATTTTCAGGTTTCCAGGAAAAGAAGGAACTAAAAAGAGGAGATATTTACCAATTTTTCATATTGGCACTGAACTTAGAATTGCTTAAAACATTGTGCTGGCCAAATCAAACCTATTTGCCGGTAATTCTCAGCCTTTGCATAGCTAAGGACCAAGCCTAAAACATCCCAGCCAATGTTTAATAGGTTTTTCCTTTTCCTCTTCTGAAAATGGATTTTCTGCCTCTCCAACATGATTTTCAATGTATTCTTTTCTCCATTCCCATGTAATTGTCTGGTCTTGCACCAAACACTGTTCCTCACTCAGTGTTTTAAATTTTTTCTTGTAGTATTCACTTCACATTTTGTAGGAAAGAAATATTAAGCTACTTTCAAAATTAACTGGGTCTTGTTCAAGTTTATTTTTATTTATTTTTATTTTTTATTTTTTTTGGTTTTGGGGTTACACCCGGCAGTGCTCAGGAGTTACTCCTGGCTCCATGCTCAGAAATTGCTCCTGACAGGCAGGTGGGACCATATGGGGCACCGGGATTCGAACCGATGACCTTTTGCATGAAAGGCAAACACCCTACCTCCATGCTATCTCCCGGGCCCCTCAAGTTTATTTTTATTAGTTGTCAGTGTGATAAAACATGGGGACTTTCCATTAAACTGTATTCTTTTATTGAGGTTTAATGTCAGAAATTCCAGAACCAGGTGCTCAGACTTTGGACATCTGAGGCCCAAAGTTTGGAAAGACTCGCTCACAGCCCAGGTTTATCTCCTCCTCAAGGTTCCTGAATCTTATTTTAAAGGGTTCCCTGAAGTGATCCCTAAACTTTTATTTTGAACAGAAATCTCTGGGATGCGATTCTTTTTTTTTTTTAACAAAACATTTTATACACATTTATTTTCTCATATTTTTCATGTAAGAGTCTGGTCTTGTGGGATGTGATTCTTAAATATCCCTTGAGAACTGGTAGTTTCTCAGGCTCCTCCTGCTTTGATTCTGGTTCATGAAATGTTAGCTAGGAGTAGGAATCTACGTTTTATTTTTTAAAATTTTTTGTTTGTTTTGGGGCCTCCTCCAGCATGTCTCAAGGGTTACTCCTGGCTCTGCATTCCTGAATCACTCCTTGCAGTGCTTAAGAGACCTTTTGAGATGCCGGGAATTGAACTTGGGTCTGCTATGTGTAAGGCTTTACTACCTGCTTTACTATTGCTCCAGTCCAAGGAGTCAATATTTTAAAACATATTTACTGGGAAATTTGTTTGTGGTTGTTGCACAACCCTCATTCTGAGAAACACTGATGAAGGGAAGGTGCCATTACCCTCTGTTACTCATCACTTAAGAAGGTGTAGTAAATAAATAAAGCCTTAGAATGGCTTGGCTGGTGGATGGAGGCCTTTCTCCTCTGGGCCAGAGCAACGTGTTTCCAACCCCCTTCAGCCAGTGGGTCTACAGTTCCAGGTAGCAGCGAGGAAATTATCCACAGACAGATTCCAGGAAATATAAGCTTTATTCTTGCCCTATTAACTACATGTGTGGCCTATAAACCATTTACGCTGGATCCCTATTCAGCCCTGCTTTATACCTTGTCCCTCAGTCATCTCCTCTCCATCAATCTTTCTTGTTCAATCTCTTTCCAAACTGCTCCTCAGACCTTTAAACTGTCATAGATCCAACTGGGCACAGACCAGAAACCAACAAGAGAAAGCTCTTCTCCTCTGGGTCAGAGCCCTTAAGTACCTTCACCAGGCCCCTCCCAGGAAATGGGCAGGGTCTGCAGGTCAAGTTACATGTCATCTCCGGTTCCCAAGACCCCACCCATAAATGGGCGGGTCTCAGGTACTCTGGGGTGGAGCTACAAGAAGGGTTTATAGTCATTGATTCATACAGTTGTATGAGCTGACTTAAGCTCACCCTACATGATTGAGGTGCTTTTATCTTACAGGGGCTTTTATGGTTTTCAATCATGTGGATTAAAAAAGGCACTGTTGTCTTTTATAAAAATTGCTTTTCATATTTTATGAACAGTATATATGGAATCATACATTATTTATGAGGCATTGTGGGTGTATGGTATAGACAACTGTTATTCTTTGAAGTCAAACATATTTTTTGGTTTGTTTTACATCAGTCATTTACTTGAAACTCTTGTAGTTTGTTCCCTGCTTTTGAAAATCTAATGAAGATAAGGAAGACGTCTAGGGATATCCAGACATTTTTCTATCAGATTCTTTTCTTCAGATTTGTTAATGTCCCCATGCAGAATAGCCCTGAATAACTCTGCTCTCTGAGTTTGGTAACTCTAGTCTGTAGCTTTTCTCATTTCTCACTCTTGCAGTCTTTTTCCCTTCCTGCCTCTTAGAGCTTTCCCTCCTGCATGCTGCATGGAACTAAGAACTCATATTGCTACAGACTCCATGTGAGCACACAATAAATAAGACCTGAGTATGACTTTGAGAGACCTTTTCAGCAGTAAAATTAATAAATGTTGCTTCATTGACTTGGTGACATTATATTAGAGTGACTCAACTAACTTTCTCTCACTTTCTTCCTTATCTTCAGCTGCGGTTAAGTTACCAGAACCCTGATCTCAACATAAGTGAGCTGTTGTTGCAGATGATTGATATCTTTTGATATGTAAATCATGGTCTTCCCCTAGCCATGCTAGTATTTTATCTATATTTCTGTAAAATATAAAAAGTAAGACGATGAAAATTCAAAAGACTATTTCTCAGACCAAGTTTTTGTGCAGGATTTAGTGTTATTATTATGTTGACCAATAAATTGGTGTCTACCTAGGAAATCCAATCTTTTACAGTCATGTGAAATAAAGGTGGCACGATTCATATTTATGTGTGAAATCTAATTCTGTGGAGTTTGTCTTTATTATCTGTATTAATGATTCCAGTCCATTTCCCTGCCCCCTTTGAGAGTTACTCCTGGCTATGCGTTCAGAAATCGCTCCCGGGTAGGGGAACCATAGGGGACACCTGGGATCGAACCAAGGTCCGTTCTGGATCAGCTGAGTGCAAGGCAAATGTGCTAATGCTGCGCTATCACTCTGGCCCTGCCTGGGAAACCCTGTTTTAGGCCAAAAGTTTTATTTTTCTATTTTACCCAACTTTAGCTACGCCTACGCAAAAAAAAAAAAAAAAAAAAAAAAAAAAAAAAACTGCCACCCCCTTCTTTTTGTATCTTTTAGATAGGAGCTCTCACCTTTTCCACAGAACCTTGGGACATGGATTATTTTGTTTTATCTTATATTTCTACATTTTTCTATAAAATTAAGAAAGAAAAAATTAAGGATGGAGGGTAGGGGCCAAGTGGTCTCAGGTTCATTGGTGTAGAAAAAAAAAGGAGGACAATTAAATATTGAAGTCAAAGTCAACAACAATAGAATCAAGAGGCCCAAACTATAACAATCTAAACAAAATGGGCCTGTTGTATTGGCAGGTTAGAGGTCAAAGGGTGGTGGTATAAAATGCATGTCGACACTGAAGGTTGGAATGGCCGTGATTCATTGTATATCTGAAATCCCACCATGAAGGACTTTCTAAATCACATAGTTTCAATTAAATAAAAAATAAATCAGGTTGGAAAACATGAAAAAAAATACAGATCATAGCATAGGATGCATAGGAGAGACATTAGGAGAAAATGCAACCCTCAGCAGTCCCTTGCCTCCCCAGCAGATCACATGGTTGTGTGTTATATTACCTGAATTAATGTGGACCACATCATGCCTTTGGAATGTTAGCTAGTTCCCTGTAGGCTCAGCCTTTTTATCTATTGCTAAGCTCTTTTTTTTTATTGCTTTTATTTTTTATTATTATTTTTATTATTTTATTATGTGAACATCGAGTCATACCTAACTGAGTTTATGGCTTATTTCTGACTATGCTCAAAGAACACTCCTGGCAATGCTTGGGGGACTATATGGGATTGAACTGTGGTTGGCTGCATAAGACAGATGACTTAGCTTTTTTCCAGCCCCAGTTAGAGGTTTGACTTGCTTAGACCAACCTCATGAACCACTTATACACCTGTGTATATTGATCCTGGGATAGGAGAACCAGAGCTCAATGACTGTCCTTTCAGACCATACTGACTATTACAGCCTTGTCTGTAATTGCACAAGGCTACAATATCAGCATAATGGTTTTCTGCTGGTTTTGAGGGATGAGCTAAGTAGTGTGGGTTCATCCTGCAACCCTCCCCACCCCAATTGCTTATCACAAGTTTTGGAATAAGGAAGGCACAGGGTCACAGTCCAAGAAGGACAAATCCAGTGCATTCAAAACTCAATACAAATTAGTTTTTTTTTTATAGAAATAGTTTAAGAGCATTTACAATGTGGTATTTAACATTTTAAGTGTTGTATTTTATTTATTTTTTGAATGCCAATGGAAATTCCTTATAAGCTTTTAAAAAACAATACTACTACCCAGAGATTCTAGTTTATAGCTTTGGCAACAGGATTTCATAAAGCTCCCAGAAGATCCTGAACTTAGAAGCTGAAGTGATGTTTCCTTCACCATAGTAGCAAAGCTTGAGCTGGCTGAAAAAGGGAATATCTATGTTGGTAGTACATATCCTTTTATATGTCCTTCTAGAGATCTCCCCTCTCTAGTATTTTCTATTTTATCCATCAGAAAAATGTTAGCCATTGTCCAAGGGAAAAAATAATATTCTAGTGTCTGTTAAATGCTACTAGAGGAAAGAAATGTGCTAGAAATACTTCACCCTGTGTAACCCAATTAGTAAGAATCACCTTGGTTGGGACAGAACCCAAGCAGAGAAATGATTTCACTCAAGACCATTGCTTGTTTTAAAGGGTTAACATGAGCAGCAACTGCACTGCTGGACTTGAAGATGTAGCTCTCCAAACTCTGGACAGACGTGCTGAGCAAAAGGCAGTAGGAAGAAAACAGCAGCCACCATCCTGTTAAATTAAGCTCCACGGAGCTATTCTCTGGCTTTCTCAGAGAAGGTTAGAGCCATTTCGTACTTGCCATCTGTTAGGCAGCTGATGAAATCTTTACTTCTTTGTGTTGGTGCCAGGATGAACTTTTAGATCTAATGACAAAAGAGAAAATGTTAACTGTCCAATCGTATGTTTTTTTTCCCATTTTGAATTTAGGGTGCTTCCTGAATTTTAAAGTTCATCAACTGTCTAAATGTTGACAATAACACATTGCTAGGCTCTTTTGAGGTCTGAAGAGAATGATTTTTTGAGACAGAAAGCCTAATGTCATTTGTGTTTGTTTAAAGATATAGTGCATATTCTCTTCAATATAGAAGTCATTCTTGTCAATAAGTCAAAAGGTTTTCCCAATCTCTAGAGAGAAGGTTTACAAAAAGTATCCAGAAAGAATAAAATGAATGGATTACCTCTATTTCTATTTGTAAGTAGAAATAGAATATATAAAGCAAGGAAGCAGGGGGAGAAAAAAGAGGAAAGAGCTTCAAGGTCATTCATAGCACAGATGAGTTGGGGTGACTGAGGAGACCTTTCTTTATTGTCTGACATTTCTTTTTCAAAGATTGGAGAATTGGAGGATATATATATATATATATTATATTATTTGGAGATTTAGAGTGTTTATTCATGTCTGCTTTTGCTCTCACCCTGTTATATAGCACTAGATAACAGAAAAATTTCAATGCAGCCTTTCCTTTGGTGTCTTGGAAATTGGTTCTAAAGCCTTTGGAGAAATTGGAGTCACATCTGAGGCATTAGATGGCAACAAATTTTAATTTTAGTTTTAAATTGGATTAAACTCTGCACCAGATTACTATTGGAACTATTCCAGTATGAAAAGTAGTCTTTTTGTACGTGTGAAGTCAGAAGCTAGCATTATAACTTGTTTCCATAGGTGTTAATTGTTCTGTCAAATGCTATGAGAACCATTTCTTTCCTGAGGGGAAAAAAATACTAACAATGTTTTAGAGCATTATTAGAAAGATTTTTCAGCAAAGAGTCAGAAAAGGGAAAAGAGTCAAGCATTATTTTTTCCTTTTTTTTACCCTTGAAGTCTCTTCTTGGTGTATGTCACCTGCAATTCTCAAAACTAGGTACTTGTGGCCTTGAAATATGTAGTCATATCTGAGAAGTTGGAGATACAGAATGTTCTTCTTGGAGAGCATTTCCCCAAGTTTTGTAGGAAGGTTTCTGGGAAGTTTCTTAGGAAGAGTTATTTTATATTAAAGTAAATATGCATCCTTTGTAGGATGCAAAATTGAAATAACACCTTAAACATTTTTTAAAGGAAAAACTTTCCAGGGGAGGAGGATGTATCTCAGCCACATAGCACTTGCCCCAAATGTGTGAAGCCTTGGTTGGGTTCTATCTCCAGCACTGCAAACACAACAAACAAGAAATACTGTGCAGTGGTGCAAGCGGTAAGGCGTCTGCCTTGTCCACGCTAGCCTAGGAAGGACTGTGGTTCGATCCCCCGCATCCCATATGGTCCCCCAAGCCAGGAGCAGTTTCTGAGTGCATAGCCAGGAGTAACCCCTGAGTGTCACCAGGTGTGGCCCAAAAACCAAAAAAGAAAAGAAAAGAAATACTGTGCAACAAAGTGTGCTTGTTTCCTAGTGTGATATGTAATCAATCACGCATAAGGTTGAATTAAATGGAAATCCCCCCCAAAAATGATTATATTTGTTTAGCCCAACACTTGTACTTAGTACATATCAAATGACTTAAGACCTCTTCTGCTGAGGGAGTCAGGTCCCTCCAAGAAAAGTTGGAAAAAAGTTGTCCCTCAGAGTTGGCCTCACATGTCTCAGTCTCACAGTAAAGCAACATGGTTTTTGCCTGTTAAAAGCTTATAATGCAAAATAGGCAGTCTGTGAAGTGGGGCAAGCCTTGCCATTGGGGCATTGTGAAATGTTTTGAGACTTAAGTGAAGATAGAGCTCTTAGTTATGTGAAGGGAGTACACATACCTGAAGAGCATTTATGGAATATTAAAATATAATTTTTTCCTCTGTAATTGCTCTAGGTGAACAGACAGGTTTCCCCCTATTGTTCAGAGAAAGCACTTAGTCAGGAAAGTTTTATTTGTTAGTATAATGCTTTTAACATGTCATTTGTTTCTCCCAATAGGAGGCGATTCAAATACCTCTAAACCACAGTTTTCTCTTACCAGCCTGCATTTTTCCAGGGTACGTGGTAAAGTCAGTAGAAAAGGGTATAATTAGTCTTGATGAGTAAAATAACAAACAGAAGGAAAAATTAATGAAGTAGTGTTTTGATTCTTGTAATTATAGTGGTGCGGCAGTTCTGTTATAGTCAAGCTCTTACTATTTCCGATAACAACCTCCCTCTTTTCTGATTTACTCTCTGATATACTTTAACTGTCATCTAGATGGAAATTGTATGCTAGTTGCTAACAGGAATAACCTTTAATTTTATTTAAAGGTTTATTTTACTAAGAAAGCCAATTTTGGTAATCTCTCATTTAAAAAAATTGAGGGCCACACCCAGTGATGCTCAGGGATTACTACTTATGGCTTTGTACTCAGGAATCACTGCTGATGATGCTTGGGGGACCATCTTGGGTACTGGAGAGAGGACCTGAGTCTGTTGCCCTCCTCACTGTACTATCTCTCTAGGCTCTAGGGGTTTTTCAATTTTTTTTGTTGAAATAGTATTTTCTGGCTAGTAAATCCAATAATAAATTAAGATTAAAATACAAGTCATCTGATTTATGGTAACTCAAAAATAACCTAGATGGCTAAACTCGAAAACGTGGTCTGCCATGTCCTTGCTCATACATAAGCTCTTTGAGCTTCATTTTCTTCCTATTGGAAGGAGTACATAGGAAACATATTTTGTAGGATTTTCTCAAAGAATTAAATGTGGTAAAGACATAAAATTCTAGGCAGGAGTTCAAAACAACAACAAAGCATGCCTAGCTTATATTAAATATTGTACATTCTCTAGAAGAAAATTTTTGAGTGCTTGGTAGGATCTTTCAGTAAAGCTAATTAAGCATGAACATTTCTATTTGGTATTTCAATAAAAAGTTATTAAGTAGTTAAAGGGATATTCAACTTTTCTTCCATGTTGATGAATCATAGTAGTATGAATATTTAGAGGAACTGGTCCATGTCAATAAAGTGAGTGATTTATATATCTTTTATATATCTCTCGTTTTAATCACTTTGATGTCTGCTTGTTTTTTTTTTTTTTTTTTGGTCACACCCGGCAGTGCTCAGGGGTTACTCCTGGCTTCATGCTCAGAAATTGCTCCTGGCAGGCACGGGAAACCATATGGGGCACCGGGATTCGAACCGATGACCTTTTGCATGAAAGGCAAACATCTTACCTCCATGCTATCTCCCGGGCCCCGTCTGCTTGTTTTTTAATGATAATTTTTATTGCTGGTTTTGGTAATTTGTGTCTCAGTCTTAATAGACATTTATTAATTATTGTTATCAAAGAACTATCAGTTTTTTGGGACCCGGGAGATAGAATGGAGGTAAGGCGTTTGCCTTTCATGCAAAAGGTCATCGGTTCGAATCCCGGTGCCCCATATGGTCCCCCGTGCCTGCCAGGAGCAATTTCTGAGCATGGAGCCAGGAGTAACCCCTGAGCACTGCCGGGTGTGACCCAAAAACCAAAAAAAAAAAAAAAAAAAAGAAAGAAAGAAAAAAAAAGAACTATCAGTTTTATTGCTTTTTTGTATATTACACCCTTTGGTTTATTCTGTTATCTGCTTATTTGGGGTGTGTTTTTATCTCTAGGTTTTGAGCTAGAAATTTAACATTATCCAATTTTCTAATGAACACATTTAATGCTATAAATTTCCCTCATAGTATAGCTTTAAACATGCCCCTACAGACTTAATATATTAGATTCTCACTTTCATTTGATTCAATATGTTTTTATATTTCTTTAACCTTTCTCTTTGATATTTATTTACAAGTCTGTTTTTTAATTCTAAGTTCCTTAGGAGTTTTCCATCTGTTTTTCTGTTTTTAAATTCTGACTTAAATACTTCTAACATTTGCAAAGGTTTGTTTTCTGGGCATGCATGTGTTTCATGGGCACTTGAAGAGGCTTTGTATGGCTGTTGGATGAACCATCCCATAAACAACTGGACACTGCTGATGATGTGGTTGAATTCTATAACTAATCTAATTTTCCTGTCTCACTTCCTGTGAGAAAAATTAAAATTTTTTAACTATAATGTGGATTTACCTATTTTTTTCTTTCCAGTTCTATTGTTACCTTCCATATTTTGCATTTTTGTGATTTTTCCACATATCCATTTAGGATTGCTATATCTTCATTTGTTCTTTTTTTTTTGTTTTTGTTTTTGGGTCATACGCGGCAGCACTCAGGGGTTACTCCTGGCTCTATGCTCAGAAATCACTCCTGGCAGGCTCGGGGGACCGTATGGGATGCCGGGATTCGAACCACCATCTTTCTGCGTGCAAGGCAAATGCCTTACCTCCATGCTATCTCTCTGACCCCTTTATTTGGTCTTTTATCATTTTAAGATGCTACCATTGTATAGTGTCTTTTTCTGTCCTATTTTCTTTTGTATTTTCTTTTGGGGTCACATCCAGCACTTCTCAGGGCTTACTCCTGGTTCTGAGCTCAGGAGTTACCCCTGGTGTAATTCAGGAGATCATATGAGATGCCAGGGATTGAGCCCAGATTGGTTATGCTTTGCTTGTTTCGTTTTTTGTTTTTGCTTTTTGTTTTGGGGTCACACCCAGCAGCGCTCAGAGGTTACTCCAGGATCTATGCTCAGAAATTGCCCCTGGCAGGCACAGGGGACCATATGTGATGCTGGGATTCGAACCACCGTCCTTCTGCATGAAAGGCAAATGCCTTACCTCCATGCTATGTCTCCGGCCCCGGTTATGCATGTAAGTCAAGCATCCTACTGACTATACTATCTCTCTAGCCCTGCCCCTGTTTTATTTACCCTATATTTTTCTTCAGATTGTGAATAGAGTAACAAGAATTCTTATTAATATAGGTACTGCTTGGCTTGCTCTTCAAGCCTTTATTCTCCCTTGAACAGGTATCTTACTTGCTTGTCTCTGCTAGCTTATTTTCACTGTAGAGAAGCTTATGCTCTCTCTTGAATACATTTCTCACCCTTTTCTTTTCTCACATCTTACTAAACAACCTATGTTCAATAAAAACTAACTCGCTTTACTTAAACATGTATATTTCTTTATTTTCTATTAACTATTATATAGTTTTTATGTTTTTCCTTTTTTGACTTATTTTGTTATGAGGTTTTCTATAGTGGCATAAGTCCATGCAACTCTGATTATTGTTTTCAGTTTATTTTTTCTCCAGTGGTTCAAATTGAATTTTGTCTCCATTGATTTACTAGTTACTTTGTTTTTCTTACATTTTCCTGTTCTGTCCATTCTGTGATTGGACAGGATATATACTTTGACTATATATTATGAACTTTTAAATTTTATTGGCATTTTCTATTTGCTTTATCTTTTTTTTTTTTTTTTGGTTTTTGGGTCACACCCGGCAGTGCTCAGGGGTTTCTCCTGGCTCCATGCTCAGAAATTGCTCCTGTCAGGCACGGGGGACCATATGGGGCACCGGGATTCGAACCGATGACCTTTTGCATGAAAGGCAAACGCCTTACCTCCATGCTATCTCCCGGGCCCCTGCTTTATCTTTTCTTAAAGTCTATAGTTTGTGATTTGTTTCACATGTGTTTATAATCACCCACCCAAGGGAGTCTCATGGAAACTGCATGAAAACAAAATCTTTGCCAGATAATTTCTTTGTCTTTGTAATCTTGGTTTTGGCATCTATTGATTTTTTTGTTTCCAATTTGCTATCTTTATGGTTACTATTATGATGGAATGATTTTTTTATTGAAATCTTGGCATTTTGGGTATAATGAGATCTGCTTTAGCTGACTAGTCATTTTATCTTTTGTGATAAAGATAACTCCACACCAGATGCTCATACACCTGTCACCTTGTTCTACATTATATTATTCATTTAACAGTTATTTTCTAAGGGTCATTTTATAGTTCACTTTTTATTCTAACATGTTTATACAATAAAGTAATTCTCTGCAAAACAACAAAAAGGTATGGGCAGTACACTCATTACTTTATTGCTTTTATTTTAAAGAAACTTATTGAGTCTAAAGAGTAGAGCAGATAAGGTACTTACCTTGTAAATGGACAATTTAAGTTTGATCACTGATAGCACATATGGTCACCTGAATCTCATCAGGAGCGATGAAGGAATGCAGAAAAGAAGAAAGGAGGGAAGGAAGGGCTTGGTTAAAAATTCAAAAATAATCAATGAGATGAGTGTATATGCATTGCAAACAGGATCCTTGGGTTTGATCCCTGATGCCTACTATATCTATGTATATATATGTATAGATATACATGTATATATACATATACTTTAAGCACTGCCAGGAATGACCTCAAAGAAGCAGCCTAAGACAAGTCTCTGAACCCAACCATGTGTGATACACAAAACTTAAATTAAGTAGGCATCTCTGGACTAAAGATGCCAGTACCTATGCAGTTCCTCACCCTGACTGAGGGCAGACCACACAAGGCCTCCAGGATTTGTCTCTCAAACCCAGGGGGAGAGCCCTCCATACACAAACTGGAGAGAAATTCTTGGAACCAGAGATACCAGTATTCTGTGCAGATTCTATTGAACACAGAAGAAATGAAAGAGTTGCATCAGTGGATGGTGAGAAAAGTCTAGGAAGATTCTCAACTACTCCAAATTTTTTCTAAACGGCCTGAGAAGGGTTTATAACAGCAATCCTCTCAAAGTTAAATGATTTGAAAGAATCACTTGAACGGAGATTGAATAAGCATGAAATGGCTCTGATGTAAAAAATTAAAGAGTTCATTTAAGTAGAAATAAAGGATACAGTAATAAGTCTTACCAGCAAAGTGCATGAAGCTATTAATGAATCAGTAACTTTAAAGATAGGGTCACAACTCAACCATATAGAAATACTAAAAAGGAAATAGGGAAAATGAAGCAAATATAAAAGCTATTGTAAACAATGTAAGGAGGAATTATATCAGTCACAGGAACTCCAGAATGAGAGGAGATAGAGAAAGGGGTAGGGAAAGAATGCAGGTTGGAAAATTAATAGCTAAGATCTTCTCCATGTTAATTGGTACATTGATCATATAGAATACCAAAGTAATCCAAATAAAAAACATCAAAACACTGTGTGACCAAAATTACCAATAATGAAAGAGATGAGTACTTAAAACAGCTAGAAAAAGCAAGAACTTAGATATAAGGACAAAAAGCCATAATATTCGCATTAGTGTTCTCAAATGAAACTCTAAAATCAATAATTGGATGATATATTCAAAATACCTAATGAAAAGAATGCTCTCATCTCTTACATGTCTGAGAATTTTTTTCACCGATTTATCAAATCTGAGTGATAACCTATCGAATAACCTCTACAGAATAGAGGTCTCTTGGTTGAATGTTTTGTTCATTCAGTACTTTGAATATATCAATCATCCAACAATATATCAAAAGGATCATATATCTTGATCAGGTGGAATTCATTTCAGAGATACAAGGATGGTTCAATATATGCAAGCCAATTAAAGTAACATACCATATCAAAAAAGGAAAGATAAAATATGATAATATCAACTGATATAGGGAAATATTTTGACAAGTACTTGAAAACAATTAATACAATATTTTAGGCTACAAAATCAATGTACAAAAGTTAGTTTTATTTTTTATCATCTAATGGCTAAATAAAACTGATAGAAATGTTTAAAATAGTTTCTGAAAATGACAACTAAACAGGAATTTTTTCTTTATTGATATCATTTTCATTTTTAAATTAATATCTTTATTTAAGCACCATGATTACAAACATGTTTGTATTTGGGTTTTAGCAATAAAGTAAGAACAATCCTCCCTTGAGCAGTGCAACATTCCCACCAGCAATTTCCCCCATCTTCCTCCTACTCTAATCCCTACCTGTATTCAAGACAGACATTTTATTTCTCTCTCTCACTGCCATTGTCATGATAGTTGTCAGCATAGTTATTTCTCTAACTGAACTCACCACTCTTTGTGGTAAGCTTCATACCATGGGACGGTCCTTCCAGCCCTCATTTCTATTGCCACTGGATATTATTACAATAATGTCTTTTATTTTCTTAAATCAGAGATAAGTGAGACTATTCTGTATCTCTCTCTCTCTCCGTCTGACTTATTTCACTCAGCATAACAGTTCCCATGTCCATTCATGTATAGGAAAATTTCATGACTTAATTTTTCCTGATGGCTGCGTTGTATTCCATTGTGTATAGACCACAGTTTCTTTAGCCACTCATCAGTTGTCAGGCATCTGGGTTGTTTTCAGATTCTGGCTATTGTAAATAGCACTGCAATGAATATAGGTGTGTAGAAGACATTTTGCATTATGTTTTTGTGTTCCTAGGATTTATCCCTAGAAGTGGTAGAGCTAGATCATATGGGCGCTCAAGTTCCAGTTTTTTGAAGAGTCTTCATATTTAAACATAAATGTTAATAAAGATTCATAAAAAAGTGAAAGGCTGTTGGTGACTATTAAAAAATAAAAATACATTATTAAGTGGAAAAATATTCTATGTCCATAAATTGGAAGAATTACATTTTCAAAATGACTCATCTTGTTCAAAGAATTAGAGATAATGCAATTCCTTAAAAATTTATGATATTATTTAAAGGACTAAAGTATTACATTTTATATGGGATCAAAGAATTTCTCATAATAGATAAAACTATTCTAAGAAAAAATCGAAGGTATTGGATTTACTTTAAATTATAACAATGCTATATTAATAAATATTTGTGGTGCTAGAATGATATTTTGGATCAATGAAATAGAGCTGAAAGCCTACAGAGATAAACTTACAGATTTATAGATAGTTAATCTATGACAATGGGGCCAAGCATATAAAGTGGAGCAAAGGAAAACTTCAACAGATGATGTTGGAAAAATTGGGTAATCGTATGTAAGAAAATGAAACTGGATTACTACATCACACATTTCTAATATACAGTAGACAACGATCTTCAGGTTAGACCAGAATTCATAATACTACATTAAGGAAAATATAGGCAGAACTTTTGAGAATATGAGCCTCAGAGGTATCTTGAACGATTTGACCCTAATGACAAAGAGAGCAAAACCAAAAATAAACAAATGAGATCATATTAAATTAGAAGGTTTTGCATGGCCTAAAAATACTAAGGCTAACAGTCTGAAAACACTCTATTGAATGGAAAAGATATTAGTACAACATGAACCATGATAAATAAAATACAAATCTACACAAAAACACCCCAATAAACCAATCAAAAAATAAAGAGAAAATGAAAAGATACTTTGCAGAACAGGAAACTCATATGGCCAGTAGGCAAATGAAAAAGTGTTCCCCATCATACATTACCAGGAAAATGCAAACCATCAGTGATAATAGCATATATTTTTAAAAAAAAGGTGAGCAGCTGGTAGTGCAGAGAACCCTCAATCACAGTTGATAGAAAGATTGTCTAATTTAGTCTCAAAAGACAGAGATCCAGTCTCTGTAGATGGAGAAGATTTTTATGCAGAGAGTTCTAAAAAATTAAGAATTATGCTTATATATAATCTGATGATTCTACTTATTAGCATTCTGCTCAAACATGAAGCATTAATTTGGAAACATGTACTACTGTATTTCCTGAAACAATAAGTATGGAAACAATCCAAATACCCAATTAACAAGGAATGGATTAAGGAAAGTGTAGAGTGAGTGAGTGTGTGTGTGTGTGTGTGTGTGTGTGTGTGTGTATGTGTGTGTGCTCTTGCCTACCCATGGAATATCATGCAACTATAAAAATATGAAATCTTGAAGTTTGCTCTAACTTGGATGGACCTGGAGGGCACCATGTTAAATGAAATAAGATAGAGGGAGAAGGGCAATGCAGGATGGTCTCACTAGTGGTAATTAGAAAACAAAAACAAAGGACTAGACCAGTGGTCGGCAAGCTACAGCTCTTGAGCCACATTCCGTTCTTTACACATTTTTTTCCCGCAAGTCGACTTTTATTTATTTATTTATTTTTTGGTTTTTGGGTCACACCCGGCAGAGCTCAGGGGTTACTCCTGGCTCCATGCTCAGAAATTGCTCCTGGCAGGCACGGGGGACCATATGGGGCACCGGGATTTGAACCAATGACCTTTTGCATGAAAGGTAAACACCTAACCTCCATGCTATTTCCTGGGCCCCTATTTATTTTTAAATTATTTTATTTTTTGTATTTTTTAATTTTTAACTATGAGAACAAAGATGCAAAGAAAGAGGACAAAGTAAAGTTTCAGTGGAAGGACAATCACCCATAAACAGAATTCTTAACCTTAATTTTGAACTTTCAGCCAAAGAACAGTAAGAAAAAATAAAACAGAACCCACGTACAATTACTTTGTCCCCAGATTGTAGTACATTATACCATTTCTTAGCAGTACACAAAGCAATCTGAAGCCATTAAATTTATGTAACTCCTTAACATTGAAGGCATAGTATTTTTTTATATTTCCATGCACATGCATATTAGTTTAAGTTAACCTCAAAAGTTTAAGTGGTTTTTTTTTAAGGTTTAGAGTCAAAGGAGCACAGTAAAAATGGTGTTAGAGTGGCAATTATTGTTTGCATAGGCCCACCAAAATATGGGGGGCATGGAAAGGAAAAGCCTTGGCCTAAATACAAGGAGACCCTACCCGTGAAGTTTCCTGGAGTAAGACCAACTCTAGGCTCCAGGCAAACTAGTTTGTCCAATCCAAGTCATTTTCTGTAGTGCCAACACACTTTTATTTTTCACACAGTCTCTGTTGTTGGTATCAGGTTTTTGTATTAAAGATGCTGGGATCTTCATATCCTACATTGAAGTCAGAATGGTGTGGAGCGTCCTCTAGTTTCACCTCACAATTACAGGGTGATGCAGAGAGCCCTGTCCTGTAAGCAGGTCGTTGTTGTTGTTAAGTCTTATCAGTGCTAAGGGAAGTCTCTTTGAGCAGGTCGATGTCAGAGCAGCTGTAGGGTCTTCCCTGGTAGAGGATTGCTTTCAGGTGATGTTATAGACAACCTTGGATGTTTTTCGTAGATGTCTTCCCTGGTTCAGGAGTGAATGGAGAATGCCCATTCTTCTGAGACCTGTGCCATGTCATTATGTCAATGTTCATGGTGTAAGGTCCCATTGTGTGGCTCTTCTGTGTGCTGGGTGGCTGCTCCAGGAGTCAGGACTCTGCTCAGAGCCTCTGTCAGCCGGATCCACACAGCTCCAGTTGGGCCATGTGGTATGGGGGGGGGGGGCGTGACTCTCTGTGTGGTGGCCTTGAGGCAGCATCCTTTCACTGTTGGCTGCCCTCAGAAGACTGACATTGTAAGGCAAATCTCATGGAATTTAACATAACATTAAGTAATCGATAAATAATATCGTTCTACAGTTTTTGTTTTCTTAGTTGTGTTATTTTTATTCTCCCAACCTATGTGGATACTTGCATGCAGAATATTCTTAATAAAAACTTATTGAAACTAAAAACAGTGTACCATCCTATGTATTTTTGGTTTTAAAAATGTGGCTCTCAAATTTCAATCATTGTTTTGGTGAGATTTGGCTCAGTTGAAAAAAAAAAAAAGGTTGCCCACCACTGGACTAGACTAAACAGTGGCCTCCCATTACAATTTCGGATTACCAAACATTTGGGCATGAAGAGGTGGACTAGAAGTAACATAAGGTTAGTAGTAGTAGAGGATCTGTTGTGTGTATGGGGGGCATATAGTCACTTTGTATCTCAAAACCATAAACATGAACAATGTTGTAACCATGTTACCTAAAGTACAATAATATAATAATACTAATAACAATAAAATAAGAAATGAAAACCAAAGTGCTTATGATTGGGAGGATTTCATTAATAGTAAATGAACATGTGTTCTGACAATATACAGTAATTAAGTATCATTCACTGAAGCAAGTAAAGGAGTTGGAAATCACTTTAACAAGAGCCAGTAACCTCCTTTCATTTGTCATCTTATTTTATTTAAAAAAATACCTGTCTTTTATTTTCCAGACACTAGAGACTGTGATGAGAGGTCCCTGGTAACATGCGTGGAATCCCAGCCAGGTTTTGAACGGAAACCATTGCTATTATGAACAAAATTTTACTTGCATTAGGCTGGACCCTTAGTAAGGCAACTTTAGTATCTTAATAATGATGGATCTTGTGGTTTATTCATAATTATTATATTATCTCATACTTTTGGAGGATGTTTCTATTTATTTCATCTCTCTGTAAGAGTGAACCCATAGTTGATGAAGTAATGTTAGTTTGTTGTCCACAATTTCTATGTTGGTTAGAAGTTGTTAACAGTATATTATTGCTCTATTACTACAATTCAACCAATTCTTAAAATGATATAGAATTCCAATTTATTTTTCAGTACAGAAGTTTAAGTAACATTGTTTTCTCTGAATTTTGCCTTTGTACAACTATCAATGAAAGAGTCTAGCTTTTCTTAAACATAAAGTAGCCGTTGGGATCACTTATTTTATAGATATTGTCTATTTTTAGCTTTTGACTTTTTTGTATGTGTTTTGGGGTGTTGTGTTATAGAAATCACTTTTGGATTTGGTTAAAGTCTTGCATGTTTGGCAGATTCAAAATAAATTCTCCTATTCTTTCAACCACAGGGGTTCATCAGGTAACCTGAAATAGAAACCTACATTTTAAAAACTATTAGAATACCCTGAGCGTCAACAGGTGTAGCCCCCCAAAAAACAACATAAAAACAATTAGGATAAATACTTTATTACATCTAATAAATCAATACATTTAGTAGAATTAGAATAATTCAAAGTACTACTACATAAAAATTCAGTATTATTTACTTAGTCAATAACTTTAAACATTTTATTCTCTCTTTTTCTCTTTCTCACTGTGTTCCTCTCTACATTGATTTACTGTGCTATCTTTGACTACCTCTTTAACAGACCTCCCTCTGCTTACAAGTGTCCTCTGTACTTGTTAAACCATTTAAGAGAGCATCTAAACATATCTGACCCCATCGTCACTTATGGTCCCCAGAATTGACTATCTAGGAGTGATCCCTGAGATCAGAGCCAGGGGAGCCATAAACACAGTTGAATGTAGCTCCCAAACCCTAAAAAACAAAAAGAGTACCAAAAACCCGTGTCTCAGTTGTTGGTTTCTCTGCTCTCACCTATGTAGTTGAGAGGTATTCATGCTATTAGTAAAGTTCTCCATACCGTCTCTTCTCATTCTATCTTACACTTTTTGATTTGTCCAGACTCTGAAGAGCCTATAGGAAGTGCAGGCTGGTTTCTTCTGCGTTCTGACACTGAATTGAAAGTAACTGTGTATAGAATGTGGGTAGGCTGAAAAATTCCCCAACATAAAAGTTTTATCTTCTGCATTCCCTGCAGCAATAGGTGCTCCCCAACCCTACTAACATAGTGTGCTGTCAACCAGTTTTAAGTTTTTTCCCAATCTGGTAGAAGAGAAATCAAATCCGAATATCTTTCTTTTTACCTTTTTCTTCATTATAAATAAAATAGAAATAGCTTTATATGACTAAGGATCATTGTACACTTATTTTTTTTTTTTTTTGGTTTTTGGACCACACCCGGTGACGCTCAGGGGTTACTCCTGGCTATTTGCTCAGAAGTCGCTCCTGGCAGGCACGGAGGACCATATGGGGAACCGGGGGATCGAACCGTGGTCCGTCCTAGGTTAGCACAAGGCAAGGTAGGCACCTTACCTCCAGCGCCACCGCCTGGCCCCAAATAATGGCTTGATTTCTTTTTTTTTGTTTGTTTTTATTTATTTATTTTTTGTTTTGTTTTGTTTTGGGGCCGCCCCAGTGACGCTCAGGGGTTACTCCTGGCTAATTCGCTCAGAATTCGCTCCTGGCAGGCACAGGGGACCATATGGGGAACCAGGGGATCGAACCGCGGTCCATCCTAGGTTAGTGCAGGCACCTTACCTCCAGTGCCACCGCCTGGTCCCTACACGTTTTTTTTTTTAATGGATTGTTTGAATGTTTGATTTGAGCTCATAGTTCCAATGAGGTTATGGTCATTTGTTTCTTTCTTTAAGAAATTTTACTTACTCCCTCTTAAGAGCATAGTATGGATAATAGATTGTTATTTGTGATATAGTTTACAAATATTTGTCAGTTTTACTTGGAAGCATTTTTTCCCACAAAAACCTTTTAATCATGAGAGATGGGAAATTGATGAGAGTGCTAGAACACATGCGTAGCATGTATAAAGTCCTGGAGCCTGATCCTTGGGTGTGGATCCTTTCCCCCCACCCTCTCCACTCACACAAAAGAACTGAAATTTGTTATAGTTGTCTTGCTCTGACTGTTCTTGCTCAGGTTGGTCTTCCATCAGCTCAAGTACTCATCAGTCATGCTTGCTCCATGGGCTATGACTGGGTCCATTTTGTTCTCCAGCACTTTTCCAGCAGAGCTTCTAGCATCTCACAACCTTTGTGGACTTTCTAATCACATTTAGAGGCAGCTCTAGACAGTGTCTTTGATGCCAGTGTGCTGGGGAATTTTCCACAAAAGCACAGGAGGATTTGTCCCACCCGACTGAGAAGGCTGTTTTTCTGGATGGCTCTCTATTTATGCATCAGGAAACTTGGCACCAGCCAAGCGGTAGCTTATTTTTCTTTTTTGTTTGGCTTTATTTTGTGCTTCATAAATAGAACAGATTAAGCATTACTTGCTTTTGAAGGCTTCAGCTCTCCCTACAGCATGACTCTAAATTCTCTTCTCCCCAGGCGAGAATGTGGAAAAATCTCTTCTAGCTTTTGTTAAAAGCCATGCAAATGCAGAGAATACTTGGGAGGGAGGGATTTTTTTAGTTTAATTTAATTTATATGTATTTGAAAATAACTCTTTTCTTTCTATTAAAAGATGCATGCTTATTGCAAAGAAATTAGAATGAACCAAGGGGGAAAAAACACAAAGCAGAAAAATAAATGGATTCAGATTAAAACGAGGAAATAAAATTGCATGAGAGTCAGAACATGATCTAATCACATTCAATACTCTTTTATTAATACAATTGTGGGTCTCAAAGAAGTTTAGTGACTTGTTTAAGATCACACAGCTGATAAAAAAAGACGAGTTAGAATCTATCATTTTCTTTATTGATTAATTTTTTTAACTATAGCAGGAATTTCCAAATTTTGCTTGTTAGTAAGGAGAGTCAGTCAGAACTGACTTAGAAATTCATTACATGAACAGCAATATCCTAGTGTGGTCTCTCTAGGAGGGGAACTGCAGGCCTTTCTCCCCATTCCTCATATCCCCAGAATTATACATTACTTGGAGACATTCCCTAAGAATGCCTCCAGTTTGATGGAGCAACTTTTGATACATTTATCATTCATGCCAAACGACAGACTCATTTCCTAATTACCAGTCAAGGTATAAGCTTAGAATCTCAGTCAACGCCTTGTGGGTTTTTGTTTGTTTTGCTTGTTTGTTTTAGTTTTGGGTCACACCCAGAGGTGCTAAGGGGTTACTCCTGACTATCTGTTCAGAAATAGCTCCTGGCAGGCACGAGGGACCATATGGGAATCCAGGATTCGAACCAACCACCTTAGGTCCTGGGTCGTCTGCTTGCAAGGCAAACACCGCTGTGCTATCTCTCCGGCCCCGACCTTGTGGTTTTGATGATTGAAAATAGCAGAATAGTTTTATTTTGCGACTTGTAAATTGAATCTATCTGTGCTTACTTAAATACAACCACACCTGTCTTTTTGCACACTTATTTATGGTGGTGTCTTTGACACAATATCAGCTAGAACAGTTGTAGAAAATTAATCTGACCCTAAAGGCTTAACATGTTTACTCTCTGGTCACAGACAAACAAAAAGTTTGTCAACCATTGCTTTGAATATATCTGTGTTGGCAATTTGATCTGCTTAATAAAAAAGGGATCCTCTGGTTTTTATCCTCATGTTATGGACTAGGAAGATGGTTCAAATGGCTGGACTCATGCTGGGAGGCCTGTGTTTGATCCCTAGCAACACCTGGTTCTGTGAGCACTGCATCATGAGTATCCCCTTGAGCCCTTCTGAGTGTGACTCAAGCAAGTCAACAAAAAGTTTAGATTATGTGATTGCTTCCCAAGTTTTGTGACCATAGCTAAAAGCCAAAATAGTGTGGGGTACTGATTTTAAGGTGGCCTTTTCTATTGGCTTCTTCCTAGAATTACTATCTTATCCTTTTTATTTTCACCTGTGGAAATGTTATTTTAGATTTTATGTATTATTTTGTTATTATTTATAGGTTATTTTGGGGATTAAGGGCCTATGAGTTAGACAGTATGAGTTTATATACACTTTTGACATACAAGTCACAAAAACCAACATTACTTCAGCAAGGAAAAGGGAAAGGAGGATTGATATAAGAACAAGGAATTAGCCTCTACATAGCTGAGCTAGAGAGAAAGGCCTGGAAAATGTTGAGAGACTTCTCTAGGTTCCCTGTATATCTACTGATGGTGCAAGTAGGTTGACAAAACAGAGAACCTCATTATTCACCTTCTTCCTTCAAATGATCTGGAGAGCTCAGCAGACATGCACTGATAAGGAGAAGAATATAGTAACCAGGAATTGGTCAGATGGTTGTCTTGGTCCAATCACTGTGACCATGATAGAAGAATCTTCTAGATTCATAATGAAGATAGATTGGAGGGGTAATTGTGAATTGCACAGGCAATTCAAGTCAATGGCTTTATTGTCTAATTTTACAGAGAAGAAAATTGAGTCTTAGAAGACCCCAAGCCAATTATGCAGTAGTGGAGTGATTTGTCTAGTGTGAGCCTCCATAGAGAGTAAACCATGCCTGTTCAATGGCAGCTGCTGTTGCTCATTGAATGTGGTAGGCTGGGCATATAACAATTGGATCATTCTCTGGACCACTAGTCATGGTTTACACATTTTTTCCTTCCATGCTTGATGTTTCATTGGAAAGAGGGGATCCTCAGTCTTTTACTTAGTCTTGGGCTACAGTTAGGGGCTGGTTAGACAGAAACAGGTTCTTGAGTTTTTCTACTAATTGACTGCTCTGCTCAGAGGGCTTTGAGTAAAATCAGGGAAATTGAGTGAAAATTATCCACATGCCAGTTTGGCTTAGAATTCATAACTTAGCCCAGCTTTTGTCTCACATCTTGTGTCTGAATCTCCAAGCTCGATTAGCAATGGTTCCAGTTCAGTGAGCACAAATCTCAAAACTGCTTCGACATATTTCATCTGCGATTCTGCAGCCATAAAACATGCTCCCGAGCCAAATAAGGACACCTCAGGTATCAGAACTCTGATGATGGTACAGCTGTTGAATAAAATATGCCACAATTTTGTGGGCTTAAGCCTCTTCAGTTAAATGCATAAAATATGCCTTGTGGTCTTTATAAGATGGAGCACTTAAATGATCCTGGAATGTGGAATCTTTCCAGAAAAATTTATATAGAGAAAATTCAAGTGTGAAAGACAAGAGCAATGGGGCATGGTGGAATTTGTCATTCTAACCATTCCTTTCTTCTCCTCTATTCCCTCTAACAACACTATGAACAGTCTCCATTTCCATGTGATTTGAGTAAGTTAGATCCTATGATTAGCATCAAGACTCTATCTGACCATTACCAACCTGTGAATTATTTGTGGGGGTTTGCAGTCATTAATATAAATTTGGTAAAATGACCTGAGGATAAGAATGTGGGCATCTCATGCACAGGTCCACTTGTGTTTTCATGAGAGTCATGTTTCCATGACTATATGTCAATTTGTGGCATGTCAACCAAGTTTAATGATAATGCATCATCAGGTAAAAGTAGAGCACAAGTGGATAGAAGAGGAGACGGGAGACAAATGGCAAGCAAGGGTCCTTGGTGATGTCTGAGTTGAAACTCATTGAACTTTTGTTTTGTTTTGATTTTGGGCCACACTTTTCTGTGCTCAGGACTTACTCCTGGCTTTATACTCAGAGATTACACCTGGTGGGGTCCTGGAACCATGTGGGGATGTTGGGGATCAAACCGGAATCATCCACATGTAAGACAAATTGCCTACCTGCTATCTTATCTCTCTGGATCCAACGAGCTTCATAGAATGCTCTTTAAATGTTTGCTGAAATCATTTTGTTTGGACTCTCGAAGATTTGTATTAAAATTATTATTTTATACAAGTAGTATTATTAATCTGCTTTGAATATATTGATTTTCCTTAATGATTTAATTGGCTATTCAGAGGCTTAACATATTTATTACATTATGGCCTGTGGTAGAAGTCTAGCTCCTAATTTGGATTTTAATTTGCTTATCTGGCTTTTGTGCATTTTCGTCAGAGTTAAGAGTTTAGTGACAGAATTTATAAATTTATAAATATAAATTTGATAGTATTTAAATTATTAATTATCAATGTGCTCTATGAATTATTTTTCTCCAATGGTCTACCATATGAGTTCTACTGACTATGAAAGTTAGTTTTTATTTATTTTTTGATGGTATTTTATTTGGTGTGCTATAAGTGGAGTAAAAGTTGTGATAAAAAAAAGCCAATGAAACAATATCTTTCTGTGAGTACTTGTTTTATTTAGCCTTGTGTATTGACTCAAATCTGACAGTGAGACGTGAATTGAAGTCAGCTAGAGTAGAGCTGCTTTTGGAACAGGTTGCATGGTTCTTTGAAGTATAGGGAACTCCATGTCATTGAATTTCTCTCCCTTTTGTCTTCATTTTATGCAGGCTTGTTGTCTCACAATTCCTAGAATTGTCATATGTGAAACTGTTGTCAGGTTTTCTTTTTTCTCTCTTAATTTATGCAATAAAAGGCTATTGAAATTGCATTCTACTGAGACCATGAAGTATTAGAGATTGAATTCCTCCTGGGAAAGAGGCAAAGTGACCTATCTGACTAAATATATTTATATTTTAAAATCATAATAATAACTTCTTCACATTTTTCTAGATTTATTTGAAAGTTCACATTCTCTACCATGCCTGGCTCTCCACCAGCCACTGGTGCTCTGTGTTTGGATTTGGAGGTCTAGATTTGGAGGGCTGCTGTCTGCAAAATAGTGGCTCTTGAAAATTATAGTCTGATTACCATAAATGAGAGCTCACTCTCATATAAAACATTACTTTTGTTTTTTATTTATTTTTTATTTTTTTGACCACATGCAGTGGTACTCAGGATTACTCCTGGCACTGCTCTCAGAAATAACTTCTGACAGTCTCAAGGGGCCATACAAGATACTGGGAAAAAACCTGGTTTGGCTTTGTGTAAGGCAAGCATACTGCCCGCTGTGCTTTCTTTGCTCCATTTAGGATTTCTTGGTCCTTTATCAAAAATTAGATGATTGTATGTCTGGGGAACATTCTCCGAGTACTCAAGCCTATTCCACTGATCGTTATTCCAATACCATGCTGTTTTGATAACTATTGCTTTGTATACCAGGCACAATACCATAAAATACATAGAACAACATGTAGGTAAAACACTCCAAGACATTGAGCCTAAAGGTATTTTCAAGAGGAAACTGCACTCTCCAAACAAGTGAAAGCAGAGATTAATAGATGGCAATATATTAAGCTAAGAAGCTTCTGCACTCAGAGGAAATAGTGCCCAGGATACAAGAGCCACCCACTAAGTGGAAGAAACTATTCACCCAGTACCCATCAGATAAGGGGCTAATATCCAAAATATACAAGGCACTGACAGAACTTTACAAGTAAAAAAAAGTGCTTATGGGACCATATGAAGTTCCTAGGATTATACTGGGGTTAGAATGTACTAATGGGGGTTAGAATTGTACTGGGTTGGAATGTAAGTTTAACTCTTTAACTCCTGTACTATGTCTCATCCCTGAATCTGAAAGACTTACAGCAAAATTAAGATGGTACTAAAGTTAGTATCTCTGTGTTCAGTGTCACATGAATTGAACTAGGAGGAATGGAATGATGCAAAGATTTCCAATTCTATATTAGCATTGAGAAGGAAGATAAACTGCTCCTGGTGGATATTGAAAAATCTCCAGTCATTGGACTGAGTAGCTGACTTCCTTCCCCAGACTTACCATGTATTAACTGAGAACATGGATGAAGCAGTGGTACTCCAGACCCCAATTCTCCTATTTTTAAATTGTACATATGTTTTAGAAGAGACAGTATATCTATATCCAAGTTACATATACTGAATATTATGTCATGGTCATAGGTTCTCCGGGGCTTAGTATTTTAGCATATAAATATTGTGATCAGGGAAAGGATACTTTACTTGGCATTGGCTTGCTCCTCTTCTACATCTCATAGGAGAGTGCAGTTCCTTCAGGAATCTTCAAATCTCCTCATGGTAGCTTTGTACCCAGGTTCTCTCTTTCTCAAAACTATATTTCTCACATATTATGCATACTTGCATGAATGATTTTTTTGTCGTTGTTATCTGTACTTCATGTTATTTGTGTTTTCACTTTGGCAGATGATACACTCCAAGACAAAACAGACATACTTATCTTTTTTAAAGCTGAAGATACATGCTTTTCACTTCGGTGAGAGGAATGTAATACTAGGAAGAACACCAATACCTGAAAAGCAACTGCACTACAAGAGATAGAAATATAGTATATTCTTATGAAACATATGGGGGTCAGAGAGATAGCATGGGGGTAGGGCGTTTGCCTTTCATGCAGAAGGACGGTGGTTCGAATCCTGGCATCCCATATGGTCCCCTGAGCTTGCCAGGAGCGATTTCTGAGCACAGAGCCAGGAGTATTCGATGAGTGTTACCTGGGTGTTGCCGGGTGTGACCCAAATACCAGCCCCTCCCCAATGAACATGTTTTGATTGAGTGAATGAATATAGAAATATTTTTTTGTAAATTGGACTTTAAGTCTAGACCTTATTATTGATTTATAATAGATATTTTTATATATTCTGGTACTCATGAAGAGGCCTGAATATTTATTTTTTTATAATTTTTTCTTTATTTAAACATCTTAATTACAAATATGATTGTGATTGGGTTTCAGTCATGTAAAGAACATCCCCTTCAGCAGTGCAACATTTCCACCACCAATGTCCCAAATCTCCCTCCATTCCACCCCACTCCCACCTGTACTCCAGACAGGCTTTCAGTTCCCTCATTCATTCACATGATTATAGTAGTTCTCTGTGTAGTTATTTCTATAAATGCACTCACCACTCTTTGTGGTGAGCTTCATGAAGTGGGCTGGAACTTCCTCCTCTCATTGCCTCTGAGGATTGTTGCAAAAATGACTTTTATTTTTCTTAAAACCCATAGAAAAGTGAGACTATTCTGTGTGTGTCTCTCTCTTCCCCTCTGACTTATTTCTTTTTTTTTTTTTTTTTTTT